>WAAE01029439.1:0-15016 GCA_013400495.1 Nicator chloris | reverse complement strand
TGCTATTTTTAATGAGATATTTTAACTGTATTGTATTTTAAAGAATAACAATAAATTCACTCATTGAGGGCATTTTAAGAAATAACACTGTTTCTTAACTGCTCATCTTTCACTGACAGTAGTTTGTCAGAGCTCATTTTTCATGTTTGTGTGTGTATGTGCACTTAACTCAGGGGAGCACGAGTAGAACTGGTCAAGAGATGTGTTCAGATAATAGTTGCCAATGGAGATTAAACAATAAAGACGCTTCTTCAAGGATCTGGTAATGACTACATTTTTAAACTTGAGCCTTAACCTCTTTTGAAAATGCATCCCTTCTCTTCATATTTTAACAGCAGAAGGAAATACTGGATCAGAGTCTTAACTGCATATTTTAACCCCTCTTTTAAGAATGTAGCACATGCTGTATATTTGCAGAAGAACGTTCAAAATCTTGTATTAGAGATAAACTGTTGCCACTGACTTTCTTAAGACAGGCCTGAAAGATTTCTTGCCTCTGCAAATCATTGTCGAATCTTTTGATAAGAAAGAATCTTTTTTCATAATAAAAGTCATAAATACCATTTTTAAAGCAGACTAATATTTACTTGGGATGTTTTACTTTCTACTTTCTGTTTGTCAGTCCCTGTCATCCTCAGAACATCTTGCCACAGCAGAACTGAAGCCAATAAAAGAAAGAAATATCTTCAAAGGGTTTAAGTCACTTTTACCTTATGTATGAATAAACACATTTTTTTAATTTTCAAATGGTGATTCACATTCATGGGCCTCTCCAGGTCTCTAAGCCTAATTCACTAAAGGCACCTAAACCATAGGAAACAGTCTTGTTCCTTCAGCCCTGTTGATAAAATATCTTCTGTGTTGTATAAGAGCAGGTCTCTGTTTTTTTTAAGCTTCTCACATGTATAGTGATAGGAATAGGAGTAGGATAGTAATCAAGTAACTATGAATTTCATAGAGAGTGATAGCATTGATTTGCAAATAAAAGCAGAATAGGATTATAATTATGGACTTTTAAAATTTCTTAATGGTAATTACCATAATGCTCAAAGATGTATCTACAAAAATAGCAGTTGGGATTATGTCCTAAACTTTTTTCTTATAATGTGAGAAGATCATTGCCTTTTAGTGCAGCGTTTCTGGAAAACTTCTAAGTACTACCAAGCACTTTGGGAACACATTACAGCTATAGAAATACATGAAATAGTCCAACACAAAGCACAATTTGCAAATAGAAGTCCATTATTTAGCTGTCTTGAGCATGGTGAGATGATGACTTATTTATTTATCTTTCCATCCCAGGAAAATGCGTTTTATACATTATCTTCATATTATGTGCGAAATATTGTGAGGGGGTGTATGTACAGAGGCAGTTATTATTTTATTTCTGCTGTTATTGGTTGTACTGTTTCCTAAAGCCTTACCATGTTATATTCAGGAATGGCCTTGGACCATTTGTCTAAATCAGCACAAGCCTTACCACCACTTGTCAAAATCTTGCTCTCTTATTCTACCATTTGATGAGTGTGGACTTGAGCATAGTCAAGACAAAACAAATAACGGCAGACAGAATTTACAGTTCACTATTTATGGTGTGCAGGAGTTTTCTAACTCTGTGTATTTGTCACATGGATGTTAAAGAGGATATAAGAGACTGTACTTGCTGTTCAGGAAAATTGAATTCAAGGAATGAAGCTTTCTTAAACATTCTAATAGTTTTGTACCTGCTCTACATATTAGAGAATCCACATTCTGAGGATTTACATATCTGATTTAACTTTCCATATATATTTGAGAGGGAGAGAAACTGCCCAAGAAAGGTCAGTTCTTTGTACCCATCTCTGAGAAATGTAGAAACAGCCCCTGCAAGCTTAATCACTTTAAGAGCAGTATGTATTAACCTTCAGGGGAATATTTGCTGTTTATCAAGATTTTGTAGTGATAATATGAGTTCTACTGGATTTACAGTTAATAGGGAGTGCACAGTCTTAACAGTTACTCTACATTCAAATGTCTAAATCAATTACTAAAGGATTTATACACAAGCATAATGCCATTTTGTAATGGTATTGCAGCAATCTACAATATTTAATCAACATCTGTTGGACCGTGCAACTCAGCTTCAAGAGTTTATCCATCTACCTTATCCTAGCTGGAAATCCATGACAGGCACACTTATACTGGAGTTATCAAACATGTTCCAAGACTGTGTCTTTGCCTCTCTCTACTCTTTTAATTTTGCAGCAACTTTGGCTCCTAGATGCTGTGTCACCACAAGTTTATATACTTGAAATAAGATTGTTGTATTCCAAAGAATACTGGGTTTGCTCTTTTTTCCCAATCTTATTTCCCATTATCAGAAATTCCAAACGTAAGTACTGAAATGCTTATGTTTTCACATTATAATTATGTACTATGGGCTATACGACAAGGTTTATACCTACCTCACTGGATAGAATATATATGTCTATCTTTGCAGATCTATAAAAGGCCTATATACACATATATATGTAAAGTACAGTATACCCTATATTGCTTAATTATACTTACACCACCTAAATATTGCAATATTAATAAAGAAATTGTGCATGCATAGGTGTACAGATATTAAACGTATATTAAAAATAGTTGGAAGTTATTTAAAGTGCAAACTGTGACCCCAGATTTTCCAACCTTGCCAGATTTGAGTTTCTATAGTTTTTGTAACCATCCTGATTTCCTTTTAAGAGAGGTTTAAACAGAAACTTTTGAAGGCTTCATAGAAAGGGCTGGTGCGACTAGAATAAGGTTGAGGAAAAAAGAAAGAAAATCTGGACTGAATCACATCTCTAATTGGCTTGAAAAGAACTTAACTCATTGTAAAACTGCAATGGTATAAATGGAAATCAATCGGATTGATTTTTGAGGAACTTACTGTGGTGCTGCCAGTTCAAAACTCAATTAAACACTCTGTTTAGTGATAAGGTCATTAACTGACCAATAGTTCCACTTAAAGTATAAAATCTACAGATTTTTGCAGTGCATTTTGTGACTTTTAAGACTGTAATTTATTTGGTATTATAAATCTACAATATGGATTATGAACCACTCAAAAGTTGCTTTTTCACTGGTGTATGAAAAATTTATCTGGATGACTTCCATGAATGCTAATGGAAGTCCACATTCATACCTATTGCAGACAGCCCTGGGATTTGACACAATTAATATGAAACAGTCAATTTTCATGGTGTATTTGATTTAAATGGCAAGGTTTCATGGTGGTGGTGGTGGTGGTAGAGCTCTGCAGGTTTGGCCTCAATGAGAAGGCACCAGGATCTGATCCATGTAATATACAGTAGTCCATAATGGACTTGTTGAAGAATACAGCTGGGCTCGTCAGCCAAGCTGGTGATTCCTGTGTGATAACAGATTTCAGAGGAGTTAAAAAATGCTTTATGGCTGTGTGAGAGAGAGGTGAGAGACGTGAGAAAAACATCGCTGCACACACCAAGGTCAGTGGAGAAGGAGAGGGAGGAGGTGTTTCAGGCACTGGAGCAGAGATTCATTCCCCTGTAGCCTGTGATCCAGCCCATGGGGAGGCAGCTGTGCCCCTGAAGCCCATGGAGGTCCATGGGGAGGCAGAGATGCACCTGCAGCCAGTGCAGGAGACCCACAGTGGAACATGTGGATTCCCGTAGAGACTGTGACCCTGTGGAGAGAGCTCATGCTGGAATAGTGTCCTGGCAGGATCTGTGGTTTTATGGAGAGAGAAGCCTATGCTGGAGCAGGTTTGCTGGAAGAAGCTGCAGTCCATGGAAGACCCACACTGAAGCTGTCAGTTTCTGAAGGACTACACCTCGTGGAAAGGATCCATGGTGCTGGAGGAGTTTGTGAAGAACTGCAGTCCATATTGAATCCATGTTGGAGAGGTTCATGAAGGACTTTGTTCTGTGGAAGGGACCAAATGCTAAAACAGGGGAAGAGTATGGGGAGAATGACTCCTCAAGGTGTGTGAACACACCTGTACCCTGTTTCCCATACTCTTGCACTGCTTGGGGGTACAAAAGTAGAAGAGTCAGAGGTGAAGCTGAACCAATTGGAGGGATGGAGGAATGGAAGGAAGTAAATACTTACTTTTCATTATTCTATTTGGTCTAATTGACAATGAATTGAAATAATTTTCCCTAGCTGAGTCTGTTCTGCCCATAATGACAATTGCTAAGTAGTCTCTTTGTCCTTATCTTAACCCATGGCCTTTTGTTGTATTTTTTCCCTTTGTCCTGTTGACTAGAGACAATAACCAGAACAGCTTGATGAGCATGTGATGGCCCAGCAAGTCAACAGACCACAGCCATTGTTGATGCCTGACTTGGGAATTTTAAAGAATTCAAGGTAAGGACAATAACTGGGAGAGGTAAAACAAGAACTGAACTTTGCTAGAGAGCAGAATAATTGTGGGGAATATCTGCTGTAGTTCTGGTGAAGTGATAAAGGCTAGTGTGTGTAGATTCCAGCAGGGCTTCTAGTAGGAAATGCAGCCTGGGGAGGATCTGTAGTCTGTTCCTAAAGGATCATACCTCTCATTGAGGATCCCATGCTAGAGGTGGGGAAAAGTGTGAGGAGGAAGGAGCAGCAGAGAGGAGCTGTTATAGACTGAGCAGAATCCCCTTTCCCTATCCTTGTGTGTTACTCAGAGCAGGGAGGATAGAAGAATTTCGAATGTAATAATAAAATTGAGCCTAAGGATGGAATAAAGGTGTTCTAGTTTTTCTCTTTGCTTTTCCCCATTTTACTCTAATTTTAATTGGTAGTTAATTTCCCCAGGTCAAGTCTGTTTAGCCTGTGACTGATTTCCCTATCTTTTCCTCAAACCATAATACTTTTTATCTTGTTTTCTCCTCAAATTCTGTTGAGGAGGTGGAGGAATGGAGCATTTTTTTAAGCCCTTGACAGCCAGCTGAGAGAGGTCAACCCACTATAAGTGGCATGGCATCATGTTGTTGCTCTAAACTTACAAAGCTGACTTACTTTCCCTGGAAACTCTATAAGAACACTACAGGCTTAATGAGAAGGAGAAATTTTTGAGAATCTGCCAACAGTCTAAGGCTGTCTTTTGGAACCAATTTCGTATGCGATATTCCAGAATTATGATGTTATCCTGGTTTAGCTACATAATCAAACACAGAGTAGAAAACATGAAACCACATGGATGTCAGTGTTTCTATGTGGCCTGATAGTGCTGTGTATGAAGTAGAGGAGAGTATGTGTGGTGAACAGAGAGCAACCAATCAGTGGAGTTCTGCTGTCAGCCAACTTGACAGCTCAGACCTGGTTTAAAAAGGCTGAACTTCCTCTCCTGCTCATCAGTAACTGCTGGTTAGTGCACAAGGTTAATAATCTTAAGGACTTCTAAGGATTCACTCAGAAAAGTGAAGTACAGAAAACTAGTTGGGAAGATGATGACATTAGGGGAAAAACATTGTGCTATAAACCAACCTTTTATACAAACGCTTCAGCTTTGAAATGGAACACTGGAATATTCACTCACCTGCAACTGTGGCCACAGAGAAACATCTTGTAGTATTAATAAAATATTCTCCAAATGTATTTTGGAGAAATGGGATTTCTTTTTAATTGCTGCAACTGAAAATTGGTTCTGGGAATCCATCTTGTGCTGAAGGAGAAAACGTAGTCATGACTGCTAACTTTTGTGTGCTTCCTCAGAAAAAAAACCAACAAACTTTTAATTAACTTTATCTTCTCAGGGTGTTTTTAAATGTGCTTATATGATATTTCCTTTCTGGAGTGGGCTGTAGATCCTGAGTATTTTTTAATATAGAGGGAATGGGTGTGAGCTCAGATACACCTTTCTTTGGACATTTAAAAAAAAATTATTTCAAAGACCTGCATCTTCTTAAGGAGAGTACAGGAACTGAAGTGCTCAGCTGTCTTTTGAGATTCAAATTTTCAAGTTTTCCTATTTGATTTGTCAGTAATCTGCTATCCTCTTTTTAAGACTTTATATATCCAGATGAAAAGTAGCTGATTTCATCTGTAGTTCAAGTATTCAATACAAGTACTGCTTTCTGCCATTCCTTCCTACCTTTTCTCCTTTGGTTTCACACTGTATTTTATGAATACTATTATTTTCTCCCACACATTTCAGAAACAGCTTGCATAATTTTTGTGCATTCATCTCTGCTTTTATCTGGCAGCATTATTTTTGTCAGCATTATAGCTGAATTTTCCTGAACTATTTTCTTGGACTGCATTTTCAGAAAGGCTCATGCTGTTAAATGTTATCATATGGAGGCCCACTTTACTCCAATTCTGCCCCTAATTTCTGTGTCTCTCTCTGATTAAGCTATTTTTTAGAATGGCTCCATACAGCCCCCATTGTTTTACATTTTCTGTGTAATTTTATTACCTGTATTGATTCCATTTTGTTGTTTGGACTGAATATTCTTTGGAACTCTTCTTCCACCACTTTTGAATTTGAATTTTATTCAGTGAAGATATGTTCCCAGACTTTCTCAATGAATTTGTAAGTTATCTGAGATGTCACTCAAATTTTAATTTATCCAGAGGTGATTTCTAGGTTGAGTGGTAGTTTACCTCCTCCTTGTCAAATATTATAATTAAAAAATGAAATGAAACAAAATTCTATTGAGAGGAGCTTTTGTACAGACTTTATATTCTGTGTAATAAAATTCTGAAGTGTTTTATGTGACTTACAGGAATTATATATTTTTACTTTGTGCAGATATTGCCAGAGTTGAATACCACTGTCCTGTTCTCCGTGTGAAGTCTATGCAAATAGTATCAGACTTAATTGCAGACATGTTAGCTGCTATTACAGGTTGCCCATTTTGTCTCCTTGTAACAAGCTTGATCTGCTTTATCTAGCCTTTTCTGTCTTAACATTTATTTCTTTAATCTCCACTCTGTTCTCCCATTAATATATAATTGTTCCTTTAAAATGAATTAAGTACTTAACAAATTGCAGCACTTCCCTGGAATTGTATACAATGTACACTGTTGTATATGCTTATGGAACAAGATATTGCTTTGTCTTGGGGTTTAGCTGTTGTTTTCTTTTCTTTGATTTCTTTGCAGTCAACAACTCTGAATTAGTTTATGCTTAAAATTTTACTCTCTGCCCATTGCAAAAAAGACTAATGCACAAAACCTTAGGGGAAATAAATCTCAGAATACTGAGATCAGCCACACTTCCATCCTGCTTGTATTCAGCTATATTATCAGCAATCCCAGGACAAATGAAACAAATTGACATAAGTATCAGTAGTTATATGTTACCTGGATAAACAATAACTTCACCATATTTTTGTTCAAAATTTTAAGATCTATTCTCCCTTGCAATGCATGACCTAATTTGCTAGAGTAGAGGCATATAATAAGGAAATTAAATACAACACATGATCACTCAGGAAGAAGTTTGTGAAACAATTATAAAATTGTGTGTATGACTGTGCCAGTGTTATAACCTAAATATTGTGTGGTTGCCACTTTGTGTGTAAAAATCTCTACTTTGGTTCAAGATATAGGGGTTCCTTACTTCCATAGAAAGTGCAATTAAAGTTAATTAAATTAACAGAGGTGAAAAGTTGCTCTTAGTAACAGAGATATTTTTCTTCTGAGAAAATGGAAATAATGAACATTTTAATTTTATTTTATATTATTATGGATTAAATAAAGTGACAATTCTTATATTTCTGTATTTTTTTCTATATAAAAAGACATTCATTCATTCACAATCCCACTTTAATCTACCTGCAATGGACAAAGGGAAAGGCGAGAATAAAATCCAGATTTTCCAATGGAATTACAATTGACGAGAAGAAAAACTTTAAAATGCCTCAAAAATTGAATAGTAATGTGAAAAAATCTCAAACGTTGAAATGGAATTTTGAATACTTTTATTTTTCTGTCATGCTTGAGATACTAAAATTGAATTTTTAAAATATATTTGAATTGTACTCTCCAAAAGTTGACATGCTGAATCATAATATTTTAAATGATTGTGACAATGTCCAATGTGAATGACGACAATTTGGTGTTGATGCTATAAAGTCAAGTAATGAGGTGAAAAAGAAGATACATTATTATGCTTTTTACTTTCAAAAGCTTCTATTTCAGATCAATGTCTTGCTTCTTTTTCAACATGCAGTTTTCTTTTGGGGTTCCTTTCAGCATATGGTTCTTGAAACATGCTTTATCATAGATTATCTAGAATTCTGCTTAAAGTAAGAAGTAATTACCTAATCAGTAAAGGATTTTTATGGTTTTTTTCCTGCACATTTTGTATTAAATCGATTCAATCAATTTAAAGTGTTTAATAATTTTTAATTTTTTTTTAATCTGTGGTTCAGAGTGAGTCTACAGTGTCACTGCATAAGAAGAGAAAGAAAGTGTCGGCTAGGCTTTGCAAAAGTGGGCAGTGAATTTAAATCATCCTCTTAGGAAATATATCTCTGGAAAACTAAGGATAGTGTTTTTCACAAAAGGCAACAGCCCTGAAACACTGTTCTCATCTGAAGTGTTTGAGAACATGAATGAAAAATAATTTAAAAACAGTTATTAATAAATCAACTTTATTTTCTTTTGGTGATTCTTTTGTATGGATCATATTTCAGCCATAAGGGAAGGGGAAATCCTCTTTCAGTATTTTTCTAGATAGAGTTCTACAGAGATCTATGTCCTTTAGCAGACATCCACTATCTAGAAAGAGGTTTTAGCCCTAGATTATCTATTAATTTCTTGAAAACCCGTAGGTGAGGCTCACCAGTTTCAGAGGTACTTTGTGACAAAATTTGTGATATCTTAAAACATACACGTATGAATTTATTTGCAGTTGCAATGTTTCAAAAGATAATTAATCCTATTGTGATATCATAGAGATAAAATTTCTCTGTAGTAAGTAATATTGCTAAAGTAAGTAATATTGCTAAAATTATCTTTTAAAGCTGCTAAAATGAAAAGGGCTTGCATGAGGCTAAAAATCTGTGTGGTTTTAGTAATATCTAGTTATTAATCTGAGTATGAGTAACTGATTTCTAAAAATTAATGCAGGAGCCAATGGAAATTAGCTATGGTACATTATAAATATGAAGATAATGAGATGGAATGCTGTCTCATACATTTGCATAATATTAAGCTTTAAAAATTAATAGATTTCATCAGATATTTGCTGACTAAGTATTCTAACAGATTGTTCAAATATTGATAAGTACATTTTATATACTTCAGCAATGGTATCTTTGGAACCAGATTTTTTTACATGGGGAGGTTTTCATAACTTAAGAATAGTTCTGTTCATACTGGTGCACTTTGCATCTTGCTGATGAGGAACAAATGTAATCCTTTTTTTATGTTAATTGGATTGAGTAATAATCTGTTGCTGACATGGAAGAAATCACCAAGGAAACTGGTCAGTGTATTTCTTAGGGGGCAGCAGTGTAGTCCTAAATGTATTCAATTTGTGCTGCTTTCTAAGTATTAATGATTAGTGGGGTAAGCCCTGTTTAACCCCACACTAGAGTGACATCACATACAAGACTTAAGTGAACCAAGTTGTATATACAACAAGAATGATGTATCTGCCTTTTTACTGTTTTATTAAAAGTGATATTCTGACCTTTTTTGTTCTTCCCCTCCCCCATCACCCCAGAAGAAGATATAATTTTAAATAATTCTTCTCAAATACTTTTTTGTAGCCCAGTAGATCTCATGTCTGACTTTATTTTCCTGGGGCTCAAGTCCCCTCTGGATGTGATTTCTTTCTTTTTTTTTCCAAACAGACATCACTGATACTAACTGAAGTAGCAAGTTCAAAGTACACTATAATTGCACTTGTTATGTGGAGAGAGCACCTTAGGAGTCAGGGAGGAAGGAGATGCCTGTGGTGCTGTTGCTGAAACTTTCTCCCTAGCTGACAACTGGCCACAATGTCAGAGATTTTCCTGATTCATCCTGCTAGTTAATAATGAAGACTTTCCTTTCTTTCAGTAACTGTTACTGGGGAAGGTAGAATAGATTGGGGAAAGTTGCTAGGTTCAAGGGAATTTTTATTACCAGACTTTGATGTAGAGAAGTAAAGCTCCTAGCAAGGAAGAAGGCTCCCAAGAAAAATTTTAGACCAACTCACAGAATGGTTGAGGTAGGACCTTTGGATGTCATGTAGTCCAAATGCTCGGCTGAAGCAGGTTTACCTACACCTAGTTGCTAGGGATCAGATCCAGGTGGGTTTTGAAAATATCCATAGAAGAAGACTCTGCAACCTCTCTGAATAACTTTTTCCAGTGCTTCCTGTCTTTCAGTTTGTGACCATCTCTTGTTCTGTTGCTGGGCACAACTGAAAAATCTGGTCCCATCTTCTTGATACCCACCTTTGAGTTCTATGTATGCATTATAATCATAAATTCATAGAATTTTTTAGGTTGGCAAAAGTTTTTATGATCCTGGAGCCAAATTGCTAACCCAACTGACCACTAAATCATGTCTCTGTGTGCCACATCTACATGATTTTTTTATCACCTCCAGGGATGTTGATTCCACTTCCATGGGCAGTCTGTTGCAGTGCTTGACAATCATTTAGGTGAAGAAATATTTCCTAATATGCAGTCTATGCCTTCCTGGTGTAACTTGAGGCCATTTCCTCTCATTCTGTCATTTTTACAGAGAAAAGACTAGCCCCACCTGGCTACACCCTCCTTTCAGGTGGTTGTGGAGGGTGATAAGGTCTCCCCTGACCCTCCTTTTCTCCAGGCTAAACTCCCTTAGCTCCCTCAGCTGCTCCTCACAGGACTTGTGCTCCAGACCCTTCACCAGCTCTGTTGACCTTCTCTGGATACACTCCAACTCCTCAGTCTTTCTTGCCGTGCGGGTCCCAAACCTAAAGACAGGAGTCGAAGTGTGGCCTCACTGGTGCTGAGTACAGGGCAACAATCTCTGCCCGGGCCCTGCTGGCCACATTGTTTCTGATACAGGCCAGGATGCCATTGGTCTTCTTGGCCACCTGGACACAGCTGGCTCATGTTCAGCCACTCTTGATCAGCACCTCCAAGTCCTTTTCTGCTGTGCAGCTTTTTAACAGCGCCGTCCTCAGCCTGCAGCAGTACCTGGGCTTGTTGTGTGCCAGGGGCAGGACCCTGCGCTTTATCTCATGGAACCTTGGCCCATTGATCCAGCTTGTCCATATCCTTTTGCTGAGCTTTCTGGTCCTCCAGCAGACCAAAATTCCCACCCAGCTTGGTGTCATCTGCAGACTTAGAGTGCACTTGATAAAATTATGAAGCATGACTGGTCCAAGTACTAAGTTCTCAAAACCCTGCTAGTGATGAGCCACCAACTGGATGCAGATCTGTTCACCACCACTTTCTGGGCTCAGCCATCCAGACAGATTTTTACTTAGTGACTGGTGCAAGCCATAAGGAGGCAGTATCTTCAGGATAATGCTGTAGAAAATGGTGTAAATGTTTTTACTAAAATTCATAGACAACATCTACAGCCCTTTCCTCATCCACTAACTGCGTTAGTTTTTCACAGAAAGAGATCAGGTTGGTCACAAAGCAGTGTTGGCTGGGTCTGATCCCCTGGGTGTCCTGCACATGCCACTAAAAATGGTCTGTTCCATCATGACCTACCCCAGCACAGAAGCAGGCTGACAGGCCTGTAGCTCCCCAGATCCTGTTCTGTGTGGAGCTCTGCCCAATAACTCAGCTCCCAAGCTGTGTTAGTGCATGGGGCAGTTTCTTCCTGTGTCCACAACCCTATATTTGACTTTATTTAACTTCATTAGGTTCCCAACTCTCGAGCCTGTTCAGCTCTCAGTGAATGACAGCACAGCTTTCTGGTGTATCAATCAGTCCTCCACAGAAGTAAGGAAGGTATGGAAATGAAATATAATCAGAAATGAGCACCATGAGGCTCTTATGACCTATGTGTTTCGCAGGCACTGTGAATCACACAGGTGTGACATGACCATGGAGCGGCAGTGGGTCACCACTGAGTCTCAGGGACGACAGTGGTTCCTCTGTGGGGTGTGAGCAATACATGCTAGTAGTGTTATGCAGACACGATTATTTTATATCTGTAGAAGTTGTGATAAATATGCAATATGCAGTTTGATGGTCATAGAAATACGAGATTTTGTGATTTGTCTTGTAGGATCATCTAAGCTTGTAATTCCAAATATAAGCTTTTTTTTTTTTTAATAAAAGGGGGAATCAAGAGGATTTCTTGCCTTGGGTTATATATTTCCCTTTCTGTGCGGCAAAATTGTAATGTATATTTGCTTTAATGCATTGTTTTTCTGCTTGTTATCATTTTTTTACCATTTCCTTAAGGGGGAGGAATGGCTTTATTGTACACATTGACACCTTTTTGTCTCAAATTGACAAATAAATTCTGAAGATTTTTTTTTTTTTTAATGCTTTTAGGAGAGTAGATCAGAATGTCAGAACAGAAAGAGAGAAAGGCTGAATCCTTTGTTAGTTATAAACAGTCCAAGCACGATGCTGAAGAGATACCTCTATTTCAGGTCAGCTGGCTCCTGGGTCACTGCAGCCATTTACTGCTTCTTCCTCTGAGAGGGAGGTAGATTTTGGCTTGGATTTTTCCAGATGTAGCAACTGTACTCTCTTCTCTGTTCCTTTTTGATTGTAGCAGCTAATTTCTATTTTCTTTGTTTACCTTTCACTCTAAAGGATCTTGTAATGTTGCAGTTTAGATTCAGTGTTGCTCTCTGGAAAGAATTCAACAACCTTTAGGCTTTAAACTGTGATGGAAAACACCATTACTGAATGATTTAAAATCAATGAGGTTTACTGCAGAGCTTTAACTTGTGCAGTACAAACAACAGGTTATGTAAGAAGCCTGTGTAATATTAACCTTTACAATAAAGTAATGGCTGGGAAATGTGTATCATCAAGGTGAATCTAATCAGTTGGTCAACCTATTTTAATTCAAGTACCCAAACAAACATTTCTAGAGCTTTGAAAAAAAAGTATTTTTTTTTTCAGTGTTGGATGACTGTTGATAAACTGTAACCAGAAAGGCATATTTCCATTCCAAATTACCAATATGTAGCAAAACCTGTTCCATATGTGTTTCTTTCAGATCTGTTCCATTTTATTTCCACCAATGAAAGGGAATTTTAGTAAAATGGCATGGTTATTATATTTTTGGGCTGATACCAAGGAATAATGTTTAAAGGATTTTTGTTCTGTGCTATCAGCAACTCATTGACCTGGAAACATATGTGCAGAGGACATCAACAGTGATTAGGGATCTAAATCTAGAAAACAGAAGGAAAGAATGAATTAATTGAAGATTTTCAACTTGTAACAGAAGCAATTTAAGAAAGGCCTGATAACAGTCTTAAAAATTATAAAAGCATGCTCCTAAGGGAAAGGAGGAAATCAGTTTTCCATGTCCAGTCTAGATAAGATGAGAAGTAATTGGTTTAACTTCCAGGAAGGGAGATTTAGGTTAGACATGAGGAAAAATGTTCTAATAGAAAGGACTGCTAAGCATTGCAATAGTTTACCTGTGGATGCTATTGTATGTTCATTGCTGAAGGTTTTTCAGGAGGTGATATGCTATCATGAATGATACTGGTATTTTGCCGTCTTTGTCCTGTGCCAAGACCACTGGTTAGATGACTTTTCAGGGTTCTCTTTGATCTTTGACTTTAATACTACAACTGATATAAGATTCTGACTGAGCTGAAAGCCATTTTAGCAGAAGTAGTCCTTACCATGATTAGTTTTTATTGATCAAATATAAATCTGCATCTTGAAGTGGAGGAAGGATTAGAGGAATAGAGCAACAATAAGAACCAAGTGACTGGACAGTATATCAGGTTAAAAGACTTTGTGGGTGAGCTGAGTGACTTACAGGGTAGGGCAGAATGGCTAGGTGTATTACTACCTCTGGAAAGGAAACATCACATGTTTTGGAGAAATTATAGTGAAAGTAGTGGATGGCTCTGAGGGGAGTTTAATGGTACATTCACTTTGTGACTTTCAGTTTAAGATAACGTAACATTAATGCAAATTTTCTTAAAGCTGGTTACTGCTAAGGAATTTTCTTTAATATTCTATTCTCCTCTGTTCCCAGTTATCAGTTCTGAGATTCTATGTTTCAAGAAAACAGAAGCTGAGAAAGAGAGTGAGACAGAATGCTTTCTGGTCAGACCTTTATCCTGACAGGTTTGATCACAAAGGGATTTGTTTAAAACCAAATAAAATTCACATTTTTTGAATCATAGCTTTGCCATATATCAGGATGACACTCTCCATGCACTAATTGCAAACCAACCTTGCAGTGCTGTATGTGATAATACTGCAGCGGCTCTAGGTTGTTCTACTTCTCCAGGGCTTTGATGCTAACTCTCAAACTCTGCAAACATTAACCAGTTTACGTCAACATTGTGCATAATGTGTTAAACCACTGCTGAGGGCTAGAATTGCAGTAGAGTCAAGCAGTATGCCACGTACTACTGTAATACTAACAGCTAGATTTCCTATCAGAGCTCTGCAGTGAGACCACAGCCCATTTCAATTTTATTATAAAACATTTCAGTTTTCTAGACTTCCAGTGGCAGGCATTATGTGCATATATTTTGAAGTTAAATAGTTCTTTCTGGTTTTGTCTTCCTCAGCTACATAATTAAGGAGGAAAAAGAAATGGAAAGGCAAATATCAACACTGTTCTGTAAAGAGGTAAAATCACACAAGATTCTAATATACAGTGAATTCTTCAAACAGTCCTGATGTTCTAGTGAGATGTATGGAAGCTGAGGTGGAAGAGGAGACAGAAATTAGGAATCAATCAAAATTTTTCTCTTCAGGCCTACTGTATAAGTGGCTAAATACTAAATTTGTCCATTAGACAGACAAATTTACAGAAGCACAATCTCATGTAAGTTTCTCAGGACTTAGAAAACCCCTATATTAGAACAAATATTTAAGTGTTTGTGTGTAATGGGTGGAATTTTTTTTTTGTTGTGTGTTCC
>WAAE01029321.1:0-13534 GCA_013400495.1 Nicator chloris | reverse complement strand
CAGAGAGTATTTTAGCTATTAAGTTGCTGCCATACAGTAAAACTGATGCTGCAAGAACACAATTGTAAAATGCCAGTCTTGTTTATTGCACGTTCCGTTTCACAGCTTCTTATGAAACATTTGCTATTGCATCAAGAGAATCTCTCTGGTAATTTCATTCCAACATTTCTTTTGTTTTAGGAGAGCTCATAAAGCAGTCAGTCCTAAAGCACTGCATTATTAACACCTCTGTCTTTTATTTCTACCAAACAAGTAATATCCACCTATAATTTATACATCTTGAAATAAAGTTCCAAAAATTTCTGACTTTATATTAAAAACCCCCAAACTTGAAAAGGGAGTTTGAGTCGCCACGTAAAAAAGAATATTAATACAAGAGAAACTGGTCTTCTTTTCAGTAGCTCTAGTGCAGTCAAGGTTAATTACACAGAAAAAAGCCCAGACATTACTGTCATTTTAACAGCCTTTTATTGACATTGTCAAAATAAATATGCATAAAATGAAATGGATACACAAAGGACTACGTTCTACCTAGAAAGGTAAGTGCTCCATTTGTAAACAAAGTTGAAACACAGGCTTCAAAATATAAATTTAAAATTTTATTTTAGTTTAAAAATTTCTCGTACAGACTGCAAGTCAGATTGCATATACTCTGGTCTCTGCCATTTATTTGTTTTTGACTTTTTTTTAGTAAGTGAAACAGTTACAGTGTTTTTGTTTCATGCAGAACACAGCTCAATTCTGTGAACTTTAGAAGGAAGGTATAATTGAAATTCTAAGTATCTTCAGAGACACAGTTATTGTCCAAATGTGAAGAAGTGTCCAAAATCACCTTAAACACTCGAGAATAGTAAAGAATGTTATAGGGGCACAACAGTAAGAGCTCATAATAGTGGAAAACGGCCTAGGCAAAAAATCTCCAGCAACTCTGAAGTGTCACAGCTCTTTCTGTTGACAGGTGTGGCTTGTTTTTCCTTCAAGGAAAAGTGTGTCAAAATGAACTGGACTTAAATGACTGCTAATTTTAACTGTGATGAGTTGTGAAGGTTACAGAAAGAGAGGGGAAAGGAAGAACACTGCTCTGGTTAAAGCCTTGGACAAGCTCTCTACTCATAGCTCTGAATTTGCATATTCCTAGCTGGTGTTTCAAGTCCTGTCTGAAAAACAGATGTTTTTATCATATGTCACAACTCCTGTGAACAATATATTAAATTAGAACTTGTGAGATGATCAGTTACTTATTTCATCTAATCTATGTAGGGAGAAAAAGTGAAAATACCTACATGAATGTCAAGATGGAAACTTGGGTATAATTTGACCTACATTTCAAGAGCTTATCTAATAACGTAGTAATAGTAAAATGAAAATTAAATAAGATTTATTACTTAAAAAAAAGTAATGAGTCTAGGTGAAATGAGATAGAATTAATGATTTTATCTAGGACACACATTATAAATGCTAAACAATGAGAATAACAATTTGGAATGAGCGTGTTTATTTTTTGTTAACCAACACATTGTCCTCAGGGTTTTGCAAATGAATTGCTAATTATTTACATACCATCAGTCAGTCATCAGTTTTAGTCAAGACATCAGTCATATTTGTCTAACATTTTTCTACACCAGAAAAGATGTCACAGTAAAACACAGAATATCTGATATGTCCAAATATACAAACACATTCCGAGATATTAAAAGCAGATATATTTCAGTAGTTTATTACTTAAGATAACTACAAAAGCAAATCATGAAAATGACAAAATATGGCAAGAGATGGAACAGCATTATCAGTTTAACTCTATTTCTCAGAAGAACTTCCTAATGGTATTATATGGGTATACTTAAGCGTTATATGTGCACTCCAGACAGTTCATTACGCAACTCAAAACCAACATTTAATCCATGGACATCTTTTTGCCCCAATTTTGATGTACCGGTTACCTGCTAAGGCCTAAGGAGTGCACCTAATTGCACCCCATGAAGCCAAATGAATGCTCCTCCCCACTGCCCCTTCTCTCCCAAGGATGTGCTGTGTGCAATGATTACAGGTCCCAGCACATGAGAGACATACAAGTTCTAGCATGAACACCTGAACTGTCAAAACACAAATAGGGAGTCAAGAGGTCTAAGTTTTATTTGTTGTTCTTTCACTGTCTCACTGAGATGCTGCTGGACAAGGCAGACTTCAGCCTTCTCCTCCATCTAAAGTCTCCTTCTAAAACAGAAAATACCCACACATACCTTCTGTAAACAAGCAACTTCCTTCCTAAACAGAAGTTAACATAGAAAGCAAAAGAACGTTTATAGGAACACAGCACATTATTAGCTAGCAATTGGTGGACAAGATGCTGTGCATTCTTTTGGTAGCGTGGAAGAAAAACAGCAGAACATCCTACTTTTTTGTGTTTTTACTTTATGTTTTATGGTATCATGATTAAAGACACTGCCAGTATCAATTAGACAAAAATAAAAAGTGATAGATCAGTCAACTTCAGTATGTTTACTGCTGAGAATAATTGTTCCAATGTTAAAGCTTTAACTTTTCATTTTTATTTTTGGCTTAAACCTCTACACCCATGAAACCAAGTAAAAGTGAGTAGTGTTACACATGCCACTACATGGTTATTTTACAGACATATATTTAGAAAAAACCCCAAACAAACGAAACCTCCTTTTAAGACTGGGAGCCATGAAAGGATGTTGTATATTTAACAACAAAAAAAAAAAGTTACGAATCACAGCATTCAAACCAAGTATGACTAAGAATCATATGAAATCACCATACAGATGTACATTCATGTTAATACTATTCTTTCTTAAGAAGACATAGTCTAGTAAGCTGAAAGCCAGAACAAAAGAACCCCAGAACATTAAACCAACCCAGCCCTTGTAACAGCAACTGGGACTTCTATAAACAAAATTTACACTAAAATGTCACTGTATGAGCTGCTGTAGGATCTAAGCCCTGATCTGAAGCCTTAGAAAGAACTCCAGTACCAGAAAGGGGCTGTGGGCTCAGCATGGAAACATCCTTCATAAAATCCTACCATCATGATTTATGCACTTCTGTATTTGCAAATACGGATTTGCTGGTTCATGAGTTTTACAGATTATGTGCTACCTTCAAATTCTATGCTCAACAACTTCTCAAATATTTTTTCCTTCAAGAAGCAACAGCAGTGGAAGAGTTTTAAAAATATATATTTCCAAGATCCACTTCCCAGTTTAAGACCACTGTACATTGCTGGTTCTACATACTATGGGCGGACCATGACAGATAACACAAGCACCATCATTATGTAATAATCTGCAATTATTTTTATGGCTATTGAATTCCATTCTTCCTATGCAATACATAAAATGCAAATGTAAAGCAATAGTACAAATTACAAGCCCTAACAAGGCCGTAAATCTGAACCAAGTCACGCAACATAACGTGTCTATAAACTTTCCCACCAGATGCAAAAAAGGCTTTCAAAAGCTGCTCTTTTAAACTTATTTTTCTTAATTTTTTAAAGAAAATTAATGAAAATCCCCCTATCTCTAGTCATATCTGAATAGTAAATTAATAGTTCTACCAAATTTGAGGAGAATTCACAGAAATTGAGATGAATATCTTAAGATTTATCAGTAGATGTGGTGGTCTTCTCCTTTACTATGGCATTATAAAAAGAAAATGTTTAAAAATAAAAGAACTGTCATCAAAAATACAGTTGATTGGAGACTATGATTCATATTAAGATCATAACCTATTAAAATCATCAGCTGTGCAGAATGAGCTGTTCCAGTTGACAGATCTTATTAAGAAAATCTTCCAATAAATTACAGAAAAAGCTGATTTTAAAAAATTGCTTTTGGCTTTCAGCATATGGAGCTTAAGGTGCTCCTGACACTCACATGTTTTATGTGGTTTTACTGACTAGATGCTACAAACAAGTTATCTTGTTCTGGAAAAGCTGTACTAATAAACTTAGTGAGAATGAAGGGAATTTGTTTTCCCCAGAATTCATATGTAACACATCTTGATGTTAAAGTACACTTTTATACAGCTTTGCTTCCCTTGGTTTGTGGGCAGAAGATATTAAGAACAAAATCATGAAAGGATGACTAATTAAATCGCAGTGTCTGTAAGTATTTCTGCAGCTTTGCTGAACTAAAGCAGCTATCACTTTACTCTTAACTCTCCAATACCAGAATCAGCAGATTCTGTCAAAAAACAAGAGCTGACCTATTCTGAAAAACTCTGTAAGGTCAGTAATATGACTACAATGGTAAGACCAGCCAAGAAGCACGATACAGTGGAATATGAAAGATCTTATACACTTTTACCTATAGTGACAAGTGAAACATCTTACAAAATAAAAAGCAAAACAAGCCCCCCAAACATTTGCAGCTGACAGATCTCATGTTTTTTAAGCTATAATGAAAAATCAGACACTTAAACATTTCAGCGCTGAAAAAGCCTAGTTTTCTAATTCCACAACTTTTTAAACTAGAAGAAACATTTTATGACATTAAGATATTTTTTCCTCTCCCTGTTTTATTTTTGGGCTCAGTCAACACGTGAGGTCCAGTGCTAGGAGTTTTGCCTGCTTCTGGCACTGGGCTGCTACTCTGACAGTGGCCAACGTATCTAGCTAAAGGAGCACTTCCTCATTGGAACTTTGTTGTAATTTTCAATTTAAAAAAATGGACAGCAAAAATAAACAGCAGATTACTGGGCACAGGCTAAAATGAAAGACTCTAAGAGACAAGCATCAATGACATGTATGGCTGATAAATGTCTTCTGCATACACAGCTTACATTTATTTTCCCAGCCTCTAGATCATGCAATTTACTGTCTTCAGCTGTTACAAATGCTGTTTCAAATACTGCCAGTACTAACTTGCACAGACCCATTTCTAATCTAAAATCTCAATGGCTCATTATAATTGTGTGTTACAAAGTTTGCCTTTATTAACAGAAGAAGCCCAGACAATCTTTGATGATCCAACATTCTGTTTAAGTAAGTTAATGCTGGTATAGTAATCAATCTAGTAATATCATACTGTCATCTGCTTTTAAATATAAACTATTTGCTCCAAATGCTTGCATACATCTCAAGATAAGGAATACTTTATGGAATGCAATTCAGGAAGTTAATTTTGTGCCTTTGTCACAATGTCTTAAGTGGTATAATATTAACAGCAATCTAAATTAGCCTAAAAGATCTCTCTGTAAAGCACGATCAGAGTATTGTGAATTATGAGGACTACATATTATTTCAGGATTATCTATCAGCCTTGCAAACTTCCAGTTTTGCTATTGGTAAACAAGGTAAAATGACACCAGGCACCACAGACCTGACAAGCTTCATATGGTATGCATCATTCTATCCAATACAACAGAAACAGTATATGCTGCATAACACTCTACACTCCTTTGAGAGGCAGCTGCCTGGCACAGATTAAAACAGTCTAGTGCAAAAAGATCAAGTCAGATCTGAACTCCACATCATTCCTGCCACTGTTGTGACCTCAACACACTGTTGTGACCTCAACACACATCAGGTTTTAGTTAGTCAGCCACAAACAAAAATCAATGAAGTTTAAAAGCAAAAGAAAATATTGTTCTTTTTACAATATTCAGCTCAGGTTTTTTAAACAGCATTAGAACTTTTTATACAAGTGCATTTGTCTTTTGGTATTTGCAGCAATAAAACACAAATCTTAAATGCTGTCAAATAAATCAAACTGCTAAAGCACAACAGTAAAGAAATTGGCTTGGAAAAAAATCTCATTTGACATTGCATATTACATTTTTGTTTGCTCTGTACTATAGTTAATTACTCAAACATAGACAAATATTGCAGTCCTTTCACAGTACCTGGAATTTGGTCTACATTGTAAACAAAAGTTACATTGAAGTCTTTTAAGAGACTTCCAAATGATGAAATCAGATTAAGGAGAAAAACACAAATATGTTCTTATCTTTCAATTTGAACTTGAGGATAAACCTCTTCCATTGACAGTCTTACACCCAACTGTTTGGCCCCTGGCAATGTGTCTAGACAATGTCTGTTATTTATTTCAGTTCTAAAAGATATGCACTAAATACAATGGTCATCACAAAAAAAAAAAAGGTCTAAAGAAACTGGTCTGCCTTGCATATTTCCTTTACACTTCAATACTGAGAAATTATTGGAAGGCTGCTGGTCACAGCATCATAGCTAAACTAGTCCTGATATTAGCTATTCAGAGGACAACAAGCAGGTACATACACATAGGAAATGAGTACTTTAAAAGATACGTACAAGAAGGTGGTGTTCATCAGGGAACATCTTACTTAGTCAAAACATTAAAAACTTCCATGGAAATAGGAACAAAAATACCTAAATGTCTTGTTTTTAACAGCATCACTGGCAACGTACTCTGAAATCCACTAATACTGTGCGATCATACTACACAGACAAGTACAATTTGTAAATTACTGAGCTGGAGGTTTTTAATGATTTGTCATTATGATTACATATGTGCCTCAAGAAAGAAACAAAACTATACAGAATGAATGTACCTAGGTAGCCAAGAAGGTCCGTGGCATCCTGGCCTGTATCATCAATAGCGTGGCCAGCAGGACCAGGGCAGTGACAGTGCCCTTGTACTCAGCACTGGCGAAGCCACACCTCGAGTGCTGTGTCCAGTTCTGAGCCTCTCACTACAAGAAGGATATTGAGGTGCTGGGATGTGTCCAGAGAAGGGCAATGGAGCTGGTGAAGGGGCTAGAGCACAAGTCTTGTGATGAGTGGACAAGGCATCTGGGGTTGTTTAGTCTGGAGAACTTGAGGCTCAAGGAGGACCCTTACCTCTCTCTACAAACACCTGAAAGGAGGTTGCAATGAGGTGGGGCTCAGTCTCTTTTTCCAGGTAACAAGTAACAGGAGATGACAAAATGGCCTCAAGTTACACAGAGGAGGTTTAGATTGGATACCTGGAAAAATTTCTGAACTGAAAGAGTGACCAGGCACTGGAGCTGGCTGTCCAGAGAAGTGCTGGAGTCACCACCTCTGGAAGTGTTCATTAGATGTGTAGATGGGGCACTCAGGGATGGGCAAGGGGATATTAGTGGACTTGGCAGTGCTGGGTTAACGGTTCGACTTCATGATCTTTTCTAACCCAAGAAATTCTATTAAAATTTGAAAGAGGTATTTTAGATGTTGAGCCTTTTTTATTACTGTGGCATACACAGTATCTGTAAAGAGGAAGGAATGTCAACTAGAGACTGACTCTCAAAGTGAGTATGGACAGTGAATACTTCTCTTTATAAAATACTGTGGAGAAAATGAAAAATGCTCTAATCAACATAAAAGAATTTAATTCAAAATGAACATGCTGATTAAAAATCCAACTGCAAAAAAAGGCAAAGTATACAAGGATTTTCCTGAGCCAAAGCCACATTCTTTTCAAATAAGAGAGTCTTAATGAAAGATTTATCATTATAAACTTTGCAGTAGTTTGAGCCATCAGCTTGATTCTGTGGCTGTTTCAACACAAAGTTTTCACTTATATCAAATGGATTTGCATTAAAAAAACAATTTGAAAGTGGATACAAAGGTCCACATTCAATTAAAAACCTTTCCATTAAAGTATAGTTTTCTAAAAGAAAAAATAATGAATATGCTTTTCAAGAGTAAGCCAACATTTCTTTTAGAAGAGCTCTTTAGCATAGAAAATACACTAGGATGCTTTTTCATTCAAATGTGAAGGAATATGCCAAGAGAAGTTATGAAGAGATTTATCTGCTGCAGACATTATAATGGGTATTATGTTTCCAACTAAATAAAATCTGTAGAAATTTTACTAGAATAACTGAAAAAATTGTGCTACAATTTTAGAATTTAAAGGAAGAAACAGTATACTCCACATAGCTCTTTTAACTATCCTCAGTCTTCTTAATATACTCATCTATTTTACTTTAAATGTACACACAATTGAATTCAATTTTAAATTTAGTGCCATGAGTATCTTTGAAATAACCTGGCAAATTTCGCCTCTCCAGTCTGTAACAATCCAACCTATGCTACGCCTTCAAACTTTTATTCTTTATGGGAAAAGTACTCTCACCACAATCAGTAAGAAGTTGACAGAATAACATCTTATGATTCCAGAGTGTATTCTCAACAACCCCAAAGAGTTTGTAACACTGCATACTGATCTCACAGCTTACATCATCAAACCTGAGTACTGGCTTTTGATACAAAGCTATACAGTCATGCTTGTGGTGTGATTACCTACTGACATCAATAAGAACTTCAGAAGAGTATTAGAAATCACTGGGATTCTAGGAGTGATTGATTAGACAAAAATAATGGTCTTTAATATTTCACCAGATTTTAACACAAGTAGCATTAATTAAACATAAAAAAGAAGATATCAGAGAAAGCACAACAGGTTTGAACTTTGCAAATTTTGACAGAGGGGCTACTGCACGCTGTAAGATTGGCTTCAGACTAGAACATAATTCAAACACATTAAATTCTGCAGTAAAACATTGGGCTGTTAATACACTAACAGCCTTCAATTACTGATTGCTCTTCCACCTTTCAGAGTAATATTTTAACAATTATTTCCACTGCATCAATAGATGCTCCATCAATCATGTACCATAACCCAGCAGGTAGCATCAAAACCAGCACAGCAGTCATGATGGAAAATGAACTAATTTATTGGAATACATTAAAGGTCTGTTTATGTCAAAAGTGTCATCCAAAAAAAAAGACATGGACAGTTTAAAAAAAAAAATCTCTTTTTTGTTTAATAGCTTTATGAATTTGGAGTAGTCAGAGCATAGTTATTTAAATCACATCAGAGTAGCAATGATTCTACCTGCTTTTATGTTGTTTATGTTGTTGTTACAAGAGATGACATTCATCTAGCTCAGAGTACAGGAAGCTAAAGGCAGCAAGGGTATAAGATCCTGCCTGCTACAAAGCACACTCTGTCCTAACCCATGCTGGAGCTTAAATCAAGCCATTTTTCTACTGTCAACAAATACTTCTGGAATAAAACAACATTTCTTCTCCTGTGGCTACTCGGTCAGACTACATGTCCCTTTTCTACTACAGATAGTTAACTTGCCAGCTTGCACTGCAGAAGCCTGATCAAGAAAACTAAGGATTTTGCTAGTACATTGCCCATCAAGAAGGATCCGCTGCTGTAAAAATCCAGGCTATAACACACAAAAATATATTGATTTTAAAACCTCGAAGCTAAGACATTAAGACTTACGAAATATCAAAACAAAGGCAGACTGCGAAACTTAGATTCTGCTACCTGCTCTGTCTCTCTTCATCTCACACTACATATGCATGCAAAATAAATACATGTTTTCCTTCAGACTAATGAATCACTCAGTAGTCAAGATGAACAAAGCTCCAGGAGGAGACTTGTGGAGCACTAATGATTTACTCACAGTATACGAACCTTGTTTAGGGAAGATGTTTAGTGAACATGACTGGGAATTACAGTAAGGAGGAGTATGCTGTCATGCATTAAAACGTTACTCTTCAGAAACAACAGCAGATTCCATCACAGTGTTCCTACATGGTGACAGGTACATAAGTCATACACCACCTTCCAACCTGCAATTTTTCCCAGAAACGGAACAGAGAGGTACAAGACAGCCCTGCAATTGAAGCTATTGAACATATTCTTTCTATGCTTGTCCTGAAATTCTTGGCTTATTTAAAATTGTCCCTGAAAAATACAGCACTTGAGGGTTCTAGCAGGAGCAGACAGCACAGTTCACATTATACATTCTCAGTCTTCTTTTTTTCCCCAGAGTCTTTCAGTAGGAAATCACAGCTATCCTGCAGTCTAGGTGAACTGTTGCTGCATCCTGCTTAATACCAACCTTCCAGAAAAGGCCTTAGCCAACCCTCTTACATCTGACCAGAAACATTCCCATGAAGTGAGAAGATAAAGCCCAATAAAAGGCTGCAGCTGGGAGAAGAGCTTGTACTGAAAGTATCTGCATACTTTGGAGAAGCAGCTCATTACTTAAAAAGAAAACAATCTACAGAAGGTAGAAAGATCATAGGATTACAATCTCAAATTGCAACCAAAAATTTCAGTCAAGATTATAGTTGTGCCTGCCTTTATTTTCATGGTTTGTAGCTTGAGACATTTCATTTGGTGAAGACTCACACTTGCATTTGTGATTTAACAATAGCTGAAGACAGTTCTAACAATAAGGTGAAGAGGAGGTAATGGAATCCACTCTGACAATTTCATCTCAACACATTAGTTTTCAAAGATTAAGTAGCTGTTCCTCTTTCCAAATATTTAAAAGTGAAAGAAGGCAGACACATGGTTTAAAGGAAAGATGAGTGTTGGCAACATGAACTGACTCAAACCTTGTCTGCCGTGGAAGTTCTGGCACTTCATTCTGCCAGTCATGATAGACAGAAAAACCAGATCTCTCACTGTGTTCTCTAAATATAGTAACATTGACCTTATGATGGGCATCCATGAAGTGGCTGCTTCTAAGAGAGACTGCCCCTGTGCTGTAAAAACCACTCAAATTCTTCCATAGTGGTACTTTGCCAAAAATTGCTTTTTCTGTTTTTATTTCTTCTTTTAGCAAAGAAATAAATGCTTTTTTATCCCAACTCAAAAAAATACTCTATAGACGTACTTTCAAAAGTACCTGGTCAAATTTCTGTTCGTTGTGAACAAGGAAGCAAAGTAATCACTGAAGCTTTCAGTTCAAGTAACCAGAATTTGCTTTCATTTTGTGATAAGAAATGGTATATTTAGTTTGCTTTTCTGCTTCTACTATCAAGACTACTGGTACAATTGAGATCGTTCATTAAAAATCCCAACACTGACAAGTCATTAAATACCACAGACTCACATAAAAGATGCCACTAAAGTGGCACACAAAACAACAGTATATCCAACATCACCTTTCCAAAATATGACCCTATCAGACACAGAAATGGTGACCTTTCAAATTCTTGGACAACAGGAAGGCAGGAAAGTCAAAATAATTACTAAGGAGATTGAAATAATTTATACTCTCTGACAAATATTGTCAACTTAGACAGTCATTTTTACCTTGAGAAGGTATGTAGGAATATTGCTGAAATCAACAGGCAACTTCAAGAGGAAGCGAGCTGAGAACTCTCCAGTCTGTGGAAAAAAGGTAACATTAATGAGACCTGGTAGCTAAAAGAGAACCACAAACATTCTGAAGATAAAATACTATCCAAAAAAACGTGTAAGAGCTCATATCAAAGAGAAGGGTTGAGATTTAAAACAAAATTGCTAAATAGAACTACTGGAGAGGAAAAAAAAAATAACAGATTTCACAGGTGTCATACGAAAAAAACACATTAAAAAACATTAACCCTCATTGCCAGTAAGTCAACAGCAAAAAGTATTTAGAATAAAACAATGTGCAGGACAAAAAACCAGACTATATTTTGTTAAGCCCTAAATATAGATGTATCTTGGCTGTTCTCATTTCCGGACAAAGGTCTGGTGAGACCTGCAAAGAGTCTGAAAGCAAAGCTAAAATCCTGACAAATTGATAAGAGCATATAGATGAAACAGAGTCATCTTTACAAACATTGCAGATACATGTAAGAGAATTTGTGTTTAGAAGGTGAGCACGTATCAAAAGTTTCCTCTGAATCAACTTAGAGGGAAAGAGCTGAAGTAGGAGGTTTTAAATAATTTATTTTCAGAATTATGTAACTCTAAACACCTAGACAACCATTTACTGAAAATTTGCCAAGCATCCCATTCACATTGCTCTTTTTTATGCATAAAGGGTATGAGAAGGAAATGGAAAGGATTTCCTTTCTGTTTCATACACTTCCTTAAAACCAGACTTTGTCCACCTGGTTATGAAGCAAGAAGTTAACTATTTTTTAAAAACAAATGCCTGCCTGATTTCCTCCACATTAATTTTTTCTTATTTCTATTTTTTTAGTTCAATAAAGTAGCCACACAGCAGCTATATTTGTTTAGTAGGTTGAATTAGCAGTAAAGAAAGTGTTAAACATTGATTTTATGCAATTAAGTACAAAAAACTGAGACAATTTGAGACAAGCTAACCAAGTTGTCAGTGCCAATCTGTTTCTGGGTCTATCTATCAGGCATCAACTAGAGAAAACTCATTCTACCTTTAAGTCACTAAACAAGAAAAAACAAGATCTGGAATGCAACTGAAATCTTCCCAATGGTACCTTTCAAGTTATATCATTGGCCAAAAGGGTTTGAGTGATGTTGGGCTGTAATCTACCCTTATGCCAGCTAGCTAAGAATTGCCCTTAAAATTGGTCACTGGTAGTCACACAAGACAGGCAAAGAAATTGCTCATAGAAACACTATGCAACAAAAAGTGAGTGTACATTAAAGCCCAACTGTGAAACCTTTCCTGATTACACCACTTGTGAGGAGAGATGCCAGGTTCTGTTGGCATGATGCTGTATTACTGATGTATGCAGAAAAATCACCAACTTCTTGTGCATGTGTAACATGACGACTGCTATGATGACAGTCAGGGTCCTCACTTCTTATCTGGAGTGAAACGGATATCACACATAGTGCTTCTCTTCTGGGCTTTCAAAAATGCCATACAAGATTTGCCATAAAATCCAGAAAATTAGTTTTGGTATAATACCACGTCTGATGAACTGGGATGGCCACTGAACAGATGAATGACCTCTGATCAATGCTGCTCTGATCATCAGCTGCTCCAAAAAGTCTAGATCTTTCACACCATTTAATCAAGATTATTTTGCAAACTAATACTTCCAAAGGTGTTCTGGCTAGACAGAGAGCAGCCCCTGTCCATGGTGCTCACCTCCTCAGCCTGAACCACCTGGATACAGGGATCAGGTCGAGACAGATGAATTTCTGGCCACATTCCTGACGAGGTATTTAATGGGCTCCTGCATGCGCTGGTACTCTGCCAACATGAAGCTACTAAGCTAGATAATAGTTTGTTGCTTTGTCATATATCTTGGAGACTTCCACTTTAGGAAACTGGAGATAGTGGAACAAAGGTATAAGAGTAAGTTTCTGTTCCATTTGGGGTCAGAGCGCTGAATTCAGGCCTTCTCTTCAAAGTGTTTTTAACTCATGCACCTAAGATGATTCCTTTCATAACATTGTGCAATACTCATACTTGATTATTTCAGAAATCTGCTGAACTACTATTGATTCCTGAGAGACAGCAGCAACATGAATTTCAATGACTTCTAGGCAGAGAAGATGAAAGGCTGTTTACCTCCTGCTTTTTAGAGAACAGTCCTATTTTGCTGATCCTTGAGGCTAACAAAACAGTTGCAAAGGACAGGAAAGAGAACTACACAAGGTAGTTTCACGGTTTTGTTTTAGGACACTAGTAAACAAGCCTCTGTCACATATAGCAAGACTCTCAAGAGTCTTCTTGACAGAGAACGAAGACTTGGAAAAAAGCACATTCTATGGAAAAATCTACAGCTCTGCTATGTGAAAAGCATTTGACTGAAAATGTATTTAAAATT
>WAAE01029314.1:0-41477 GCA_013400495.1 Nicator chloris | reverse complement strand
ACTCAAACTATCCTGTGATTCTAGGATTTATCAGTCTGAATAGCTCCTTGGATCCATCCATCTCTTAGTCTGGATCAGACTAGCATCTTTCATAATGGCTTAGATGTTGCTAGTGAGAAGTTGGGAATACAAACATCAGTACTGTCATCTAAATCCAATGGAAAAAGACTTCTAAAAATGAACCTCGTACTAAAGTCTCTGTTAGGGTTCATCCAGTGAGTTTGTTTGCCTTCCTGAGCAGACCAAACTCCAAATCACATCACAAAACACAGAAGATTTCCACCAGACTTGATTTAACTGAGGTGGAGGATCCAATCCATGGACTTTCAATAGTCAAAATAGTTATTAGGAGAAGTAGGTTTGACACTGGCTCGTTTCAGTGAGACTGAATAAAATGACATACTGAAACAGAAGGGAAAGAATGAAAGGAAAGAGGGGAAGAAAACAACAATAAGGGGGAAGAAAATAGATAACTGCAGTCTGCAGACTTGATCTGCAGTGTTCATCAGACCCCTATGAGCCCCTTGTGCTGCCTGAAATTTGCACTGAAAGCAAAACCTTGTGCTTTCCTCACCACCAGTGTGCCAGTCTTGGCTCTGAGAAAGGGAACAGGGTATAAGCTGCATTTCCCAAGGAGGCATTTGGACCCCAAAGGTAACTGCACCCCATCTGCCCACACACTGCACAGGCATTCCTGGCACGACCCAGGGACTGATGACAGAGTGAGCAGAGCAGCAAGGGGTCATCAAGGGTTGTGAGCCCCTCTTTGTCCTCCTTTGGGACCCTGAATCAAGGGTTAATCCTTTTGGGCTGCACCTGCACAACTCTCAGTTCCCAAGCTGACTGGTTCAGATCTAGCTTGGGTGCCAAAGTGTGACTCTGCAGCCACACCTTGTGGTGTTGCAAAGTTCCCCAGATGCACATGAGTGCCCTCCTTCACCCTCTCTGGTGCACCCCATGCCATAAACCATAATATTTCTGCTGGCCACTAAAGCTGGATGATGCATGGAGCTGAACCCCAAACTGTTCATTCCCACTCCAGACATGGACCACATCAGTGCAGAGCACAGCAGATTTTTGAGGGCAATGAGCTGGATCTGGATGCTCTGCCTATGCTCCTCCTACTCTCTAATAATGCTTCATACTCCATTCCTAATGAATAACTTGAAGGATACAATATTCAGTCCCACACTTTGCAAGATATGTGGGTGTGAAGACATCTAAAATTAGCACGTATTTCACATTAATTTCCTACTCCTAAAAAAACCACCCAGAATTAACACCTGATGCAGTGGAAATGATTGTGCTTCGATCTTTCCACTCCAACTTTTGAGCTGTTCCATTTCAGATGTAACCTACACTTGCACTGTAGAGGAGAGTTTGTGTTAGATAAACTCAGACTAATCTTTTTCTTTTACATCTTGAAAGTGTGGGGAGCTCATCAGATCAAATCTATTAGATCACTGTGAAATTTAGGTGTGGAGAAAGTGTGTAATTTGTTTAGTTCCTGTTTCCAGGCTTTTGTGTTTGTAAGGAGCTGGTATGGGTTCTGTGAAATGTTGTACAGTGTGGTGGGGTATTTTGCATGACCAAAAAACCCAGTGAGGTTTGACTTAAACACCAATCAAAACAAAGTGAAGAAGGAGGGGGTTCACTCCTTTCCTTACACTTCAATATAACTGTATGTAGTTTGAGAGGTGACGTTTGCAGCGCCCAGGAAGATAACACTCTGATCACTCTGATATATTCCTTCTTTTGAATTGAAACAAAAATGAATACAAATATGAAAGCGTAAGCAAAGTAACACAGGTCTTGCTAGAGTAGACAAAAAGTCACCCTAACAAAATGCAAATGACCAGTGCACAGGGAGGGAGGGCAGAAAAGCACTTGTTTTCCACTCTTTCACTATGGAAGCAGAATATTTATAAATAGCAGCATATTTTTTTAAAAAAAGCATTGCTAAAGGCATTGTCCTTAAGATAAAAACAATTATATTCAATGTAGTATTACATGTTTTATAACCTGCAACAAAAAATTAAGTGATGGCACTTTATCCTCATTTTGCTATTTTTAAAATGCAAATTTTAAAACCTTCTGGCCTGTATTTCTTCTAGCAGTCCTGGGTAAAGATTTTGTTTCATCAAAAAAGACTCAGTGCCAATGTTTAGGTGTTATTAGCCTCAGGTACTAAGTTGTTTCATAGACAGGAAGGTGCCACAAGATTTTCTGTGCAGAACAAGGAAGCCAGCAAAGGCTTAGGACAGATTCTCTTCAATAGGGTTGAACTAAGTGTATAATAAGTTATTTCAGACTAATCACAGTGGTTGGCTGTACTGGACTAGTTCTGTTTAATTCAGTGACACTAATCAACTAAGAAAGTCATGGCAATAGCAATATTAAACACACTTTCAAAATAATCATAGAATGGGTTAGGGTGGAAGGGATCTTAAAGAACATCTAATACCTTTCTCACTGCCATGGGCAGGGCTGCCATCCACTAGATCAAGTTGCTTAGACCCCATCTAACCTGGCCTTGAACACTTCCAGGGATGGGGCATCCATAACTTCTCTGGGTAACCTGTGGTGTTTCTTTTCTTCATGTTTCCTTCAGCCTTCTACCATTATCCCTGTGAGTTGCTTCTATGGCCCTGAGACAAATATCTAAAAACACAGAGCATTCATTAAGGGTGTTGCACCTAGGTTTCCCTCAAAAGCTGTCTTCCTTAAAGAGAAATTGGCAACAAATCTATATTAAATGAGAAAAAACTAATAATAAGATACAGAAGTATTTCTGTCTCTCTGTCTAATTTCTTTCTTTCCTACTCTGAATTCACACCTCTTTTTTGCACATGTTGGGCTACACAGAGTGGGAAGTATGGAGATCAAACAACCTCTGCAAATGTAGTGCTAGATGGTGTTCCTGAGGATCAGGGTGCTGATCCTGGTGGAGGCAGAGGGAAGCTCTGTCTCCCTGTGAGATGTGCAGAGGGGAGGAACTACCTCCAGGAGAAATGCAGACAGTGTATGGCACAATCCCTTTTGCCAGGACTTGAGACAAAGAGCTCAAAACACCCAGCATGGCACATTTCCAAATCTCCCAGCTCAGCTGTCAGCACTTTCTGGGCACCACAGATTCCAGCAGGATGAGGAACATTTCATATTTGATAGTCCCAGTCTTGTGTAAAATGCTCCATCCTTCAGAAACCCAGAAGATTCAGCATGTCCTACAGAGGGTGTAAGTCCCAGATTCACCCCAGCTGATGTAAAAGGTCTTCTCAACTCTTTGCTGACCTCAGCTCTGCAAATTGCCACTGTACAGTGGTTTCAACTTTCACACCCCTGTGCCTGTTTTCTTCTACTGAAGCTCTAGTACAGTCTCCATGCAATGGGGAGAACAAAGTGCAGTGACTGACCACCAAGCTCCTTTAGAAAGTGGTGGGAATGGGCAATAATGGCCACACTCTCACTGACCTTGATCTAAACTAATTTCATACCATTGAAAAGTATCAGTGGTGTAAAATTATGAAAAAATTCAACAGGCATCTTCCTCTTCTTAAATTTAATGCTACAAAACTGTAGCTGGAGGCAATTAGAGACAGTGGCATTAATCAAACTGGGTTACTTGCTAATACTATAAACAATTACTAATTTTTTTCGTTTCAAACTGAATATGTCCTTTAAATATGGTAATTGCTAGAAAAAGTGGTCTAAATTTAGTTGCTTACAATTAACCATGACTTTTTAAATTTCTGGTATCTTCACAGTCCTCTTATAAATCTATAGGTTCTTCTTTATCTCCTTATTTTATTAAGTGACATTTCAGAGATTTTTTTCCCATTTAACCTACCACGTAAAATCTATCACACTTAATGAAAAATCCATATTTGTCTCATGGCTCTACCTTTAAGTGACCTTTTCTTTCTTCTCCCACAGGTCAGGAGAGTGACTTCCTTGCTGTTCTCTATGACTATCCTTCAGCAGACATAAGCCCACCTATATTTCATGTAGGGGAAAAACTACGTGTGCTATCAGAGTAAGTTGATCAGTATATTTTTAAATTAGGTTTTGTTACAACTGAAGCAAAGCTCTGTTTTATGCACCTGGCCCAAACTGGATGCAATTCAGCAAAATGAACTGAGTAGATAATTTTCAAGGAAGGAATCTTAGTCATAGTGTAAATTTCCGTGTAGTTTAAGGATTTGGGATTACAGATTGTCCTTTGATCCATAGATTTCTCTTAGGTTTCTCAGGATGAATTCAGACTCTATTCTAAAATAACATTCAGAAAAATTCTGTTTTGAAAAATGATTATGAGAAAGTATTCCCCAAATGTAATGGAAAACAGAGTAAGAGTCAAAATAGTTTGAATCACATAGAAAAGGGAAATCAGTCTGAATTTCTTTGTGTCAAGTGTGTCTGTCATTTTCTCTCTCATCAGTTTTAATGTAACAACTCCATTATGATTAAATCTTAGAATTTCATCCCAATTTAAGGCAAATGTAAAAAAATAAAAAGGGGGGGGGGTGGAGTATTTCTTTTTCTATTTTTTAATCAATTCTGCATTTTCTTAGTGAGTTAAAAAAGACAGATTTCTCAGCCAGGGCCACTCAAAAAATTTAAGAGCCCCAGAAGTAAATAAGCTTAAGAGCACTAGTTCAGACTGACCTTAACCAGAGTGCAATATTGCCAGACACAAGAATGGGCACCCCTACAGAAAAATGGAAGCCAGCAGCCCTGATGTTCTTCTAGGCACAGCTTATATCAGCACACTGGGACATCCTGGAAGTTACTCGGCCCCAGAGCCACTATTTGCACTGTTCAAAATGAAACGAAAGATTTTGTTTTTGCAGCTGGTCGAGCACATGGATTCAATGGGAGACCAGACACATTAATAGCAGAGGAATCCTTGGAGGACTTCTAAATTCATTTTAAAAATTCTCAACCAGATAGTCAAATGGCTGGAGGAGAGAAGTACTCGAGAGAAGCATCACAGATGACTGATGAATTCTCAGACTCTTCTCCAGGCCACCATGACCTGCAGTGACCTTTGTCAGTCACAAGACACAGGCTTTAGTGGATCTTTGGTCTGACCCAGAATGGCTGCACTTATGTTCTGCTGACACAGTCCTTTCTCTGTCTCCCTGAACCTAAGGGTCCCAAGACTCAGACAATACCACCAGATAAATTATCTGCTGATGGAGAGCTCCTCTAAACCAGGGAGATTCTTCTCTGCTAGCTTCTAGCAGTATAAACCTTGCTGCAGTTTGCAGAACATACATGACATGGTACAACAACTGGTTTAGCTTGGAAATTCCAGCTTAAAGCCTTACTCTCAGATTTCATCAGCTGCAGGCCCTCACACCACCACAGGACTGCCTATGCCCGTATCAATGGGAATTATATGTGTGGCACATTATATGTATACATGTGCTGCAAAGTATAATCTACTGCAGGAAAAACTTCTAAAAGAATAGGTTTTAGCAGCAGAAGTGTTTGACACATTTGTCTGTTGTGCAGTGAACAAGGGCTTCTCCTGATGGATAAATTAAATCCAAAGCAAGCCTTGATGGGAACTTTGCTCTTCTTATTTTGTGTAATGAGCTTGTTCATAGAAGACAAGACAGTCCAACTCTCTGTGCAAACCACAGGGTCCTGATGAAGGACCTGTTCTCCCCTACTGGAGTACATGCTGATGTCAGCAGGAATTGTTTGCCTGCAGCCTCCTCCTGCTCATAAGCTGTAATTCTTTTTTCAAAATCATTCAAAGAAGTAAAATACAGCAAAAAAGAAGGGTAGCATTGCATGGCCAGAGCACAAGTGATGAGGAGTCACCACAGAGGAGGCAGCATAAGCAGCAGCAAGTACTCCTTTTACAACAGCAGCTCTTGGTAGCCTTTTACCAAAGTAATGATGTGTGGTGGCAATCAGCCCCACCAAGCCAGGAACAGGACATATGGAACCTCCATAGGAAATGCAGCTTGTCACAGATAATTGTGACTGCTCTGCCTTGGCAGAATTACATTATTATTTCCCACTCTCCACACAAGTCAGGCACCTGTCATTACCAGATGAACTGCATTTGGCTGGCAGTAGTAAAACCAAATGTCCTCCAAGATTCGCCCCAATCTACATAATTTCTGTAGCTCCTGCCCCAGGAGACATGTGCTGCTTTGGGATTTTTAATCATTAGAGCTATTTTTCAGGATTAGTAATACTAAAGTTTTGAGGGAGAGAGATGACAAATCTCTCTGATTTTTTTTTTTTTTAATGACAATTCTTGGATCTGTCTAGGAGAGTTCTGGGGAAATAGGGACCAAAATAACCTACAATTCTTACAGATAAATTCGTTTCATCTGAAAAACCAAACTTAAAACTTTTGGGCCCCTGATATTTCCAGCTCTGATCAGTAGATACTTCCCTTTTTCCCTCAGCCCAGACATTCTGGACTATGGTCGCAGCAGCTACAACTCGAGACATTTAACCTAAGATTTCAGCATTGCTGTTCTAACACACACTGAGACTCTGATCTGCAGTCTAGATGTTATTTTGGGAGCAATATGAACATCCACAAAAACAGCACTCAAACACAAGGCACAGTTATTTGGATTCCAACTCTTAAAGTGAAGGTGCAGAGAACCCATCAGCAATCAGCATCCTTGCACTACAACTAAAGCTCTGCAGCATCCCTGTGAAAATTCTTGGTACCCTGTATTTGTGAAGGGATTCAAGAGCCAAAGCCAGAATTCAGTATCACAGCAATAACTTAAGATATATTGGGGAAAATACATATGTCTGCAGCTTCAGCTACAAGGTCTATTCTATTGGAGTCTGGTCTGCAACTCATGGGAGACAAGGAAAAGAGCAAACCACAAACCAGGTTCTGTTGGACTGACAGCCTGTTCCCAAGCAGACAGGCTCCATTTCCCAGGAGCCTCTACCCTGGTGTTACAGGGCTGTCCAGACACAACACACTCAGCTGTAAACTGAATATCTTGGACACCAGTACAAGTCTAGCTGTGGGAAGGCAGAGCACAGCATGGTCTAACCACTGAGTATTTATGCTGCTTCTTTCAACTACAGAAAAATATTTTATTACTTACGTAATTTAAATGGAACAAATGTAGCTTATTTCTGTGTCCAAATTCAATTCTCAAGCAGGTTTAGAAATGGAACTACTCTAAATGAAACCCAACGAGGTTCCATTCAGAGTACATAGTTTCAGGAGCATACACAGAAGGTTGTAGGTTAATCTGTGTATCTTCACTAACTTCCAAATGATGAGAAGCTCTGAAAATACATCTGAAAATGTTCCTTCTCTTGCTTCCACACAGTGAAGGAGGCTGGTGGAGAGTCCATTCCCTTACAACAGGTCGAGAAAACTATATTCCAGGAAAATATGTAGCAAAGGTTTATCATGGGTAAGTAAATGCATTTCCATAGCCTTTCACCACCACATTTTTACATATTTTCCTCTGATTACTCAGAGTGATAGTCCAAATAATGCCAATAGCGACTTGACAGACAGAAATTTTATTCATTGACAGTCTAAAATTCATCTTTTGAAAGCTGAGAACCTCAAATCCACATATAAATTTAGACTAAGTGAAAATGAAAATCCTTCATTTAAATACTGGAAAGAGCCAAAACCACCTCAAATCACATATAAGATATTTAATATATATCTGTTGCATAGACTGATTTCTAACACTAAAGACATTGATAAAGAGAGCCTATTTATAATGGATTTTTAATATTTATATAGAGCAAAATTTTAGCTAGGTTTGCTCATGGAAAACAGGCCAAAAAGAACAAATAGTAATGCTAGTAAGTCATTCAAGAATGTAAACTTTCTCACTGAAAGAACTAAAGAAATTTCAGACATTTCTTGTTGCTGTAGACACCACTCAGGAAAAAACCCAAACATTAAAGCACACACTTAAAAGTTTTCTGGCAAATGTTTTAATACTTGTTTAATTTTAAGGATATGAACTGTGAATGTCACTGTGAACTATGCAAGTGCTTAAATTTTAACATGCTTTTACATCCTCCTGAAACAGCAATGCTTTCCCAAAGGCAGGGCACTGATGTGGGGTAATGGAAGCTACTGTCTGAAACTTCAGTGACAGCAGACTGGTTCAAACACATGAGAAGAACTTTAAAATAGAATGCCAGTAACTCCAGAACAGCTGAGCAAGCCCAGATGAGTAGTGAGACACTGGCTGTGGCAAAACACGGCAGTGCACCAAGTATGGTGAAAATCTGTAGGACCAATTCCACTTTCCCTTATCCACAAAGCCCATTAACTTAAATGGTTGGACAGTTCCCTAGAAGCAGCAAAATAATTGTAACTTATTTGGGGTTTATTTATGATACAATTTGGGGTTAACAAAAGTGGTTCAAATGAAAAACAGAGATTTAACTAATGCCACAGATGTCATCAATATACCACATGAATCTGTCCCCAGCAATACAGATCAAAGCAGCTCAAAAAGTTGTGTTTTCCCTAATAAGTCCAAACCTTATTATTCTTCTTTTAACCTCACAAAGGTCAATGGAATTCAAAACCAGCAAATTTTTCTCCATAAACTGGGGAAATATGCCTGAACGTAGTTGAGAGAATAACTATAGAAAGCCACAGGGTTATTTTTGCAGTCACTTTTCCTGGCTAATGCAGCACTTTCACAGCCACATGCTGCTCACTGTTTCACTGGTGTCCAAATTTCAGAACTTGTTTTTTTCCTGCTTCACAGCTGGTTATTTGAAGGCCTGGGAAGAGAAAAAGCAGAAGAACTTCTGCAGCTACCCAACACCAAGGTTGGCTCCTTCATGATCAGAGAAAGTGAAACTAGGAAAGGTGAGACAATACAGATTTTTTCCCTCTTGATCTCAGGCATTAACAGTTTTACAGCTCTTTAATTCAATTCCTGTCCTGTTTCATATGGATCAGTCCAAAACCAGAAAAGGTATATAATGGGAAGGCAAAGGCACCCAGTGCAGTGTGCCAGCCTTTACTAGTCACCTACTGTAAACAGGGTTATTGATGGCCATGGAAAGTTCCATGGGCATCAGCACAAACAAGACACAGTTGTTTAAACCCTGGTTATTTACTTTGGTTGCATGCAAACCTTATGAGGCAGTGGGACTTTCAATGAAGGAAAAGTCACAGCTTTGCCTTGGTCCACAAAAGATTGATTCAAGAAGTTTTAAAACGCACACCAAGTAGTGAGGGTGGTGGATAAGTGTGTTTACTATATAAATGAGGGAGGTCTCTTATTTATTTTTAAAAACTGGACTTCAATTTTATTTTCTTTATTTTGCTACATGGGAATTATACTGTACCAACTTTATGCTTTTGTTTTCTTCAATGGGGACATAGAAACAGAATCACAGAATGTCCTGAGTTGGAAGGGACCTACAAGGATCACTGAGTCCAACTCCTGGCCCTGAACAGGACCACTCCAAGAATCCCACCATGTGGCTGAGAGCATTGTCCAAACCCTCCCTGAATGCTGTCAGGCGTGGTGCTGTGACCACTCCCCTGGGGAGCCTGTTCCAGTGCCCAACCCACCCGCTGGGGGAAAAACCTTTTCCTAATATGCAACCCAAACCCTCACTGACACAATTTCAGGCCCTCAGGTCCTGCCATTGGTCACCAGAGACAAGAGCTCAGTGTCTGCCCTTCTGCTGCCCCTCATGAGGGAGCTGAACACAGCAATAAGGTCTCCCCTCAGTCTGCTCTTCTCAGGCTGAACAAATCTCCCATGTGCACTGTGCTGCCTTCCCTTTCTGAAGCACCAGAACACATTCTACCATGATACTACAGATAAATGGGAATAATACTTCAGCTGTTCTGACCTCTTGCATACCACAGGCCAATTACTTTCTTAATATCTATGCTAAATTCAAAGAAATTTAGGATTGGCATTCAGGCCTTGTCAATAAATGCTGCAGAATACTTCTAAACAAAGACACAGAAAAATCCAAGAGGATTTCCTGCCATGACTGCATTATCAGGTCTCAGCTGCTACCTTACCCGAAGCTGACTAAATCAGAATACCAGCCTGTGAGTCTGATCACTCTATTCAGTGGGAGGCAAACAACTTCTGTAAAGGCCTATTTCCTTTAAGCCATTTCAAAAAATCCTGTGCCAGCAACAATAAAGGAAAAGCACACCAGAAATTTAAATTCAACCAAAATCTCAGGTCATGTTGTACCCTTTATTATATTTATGTATATATATAAAGTATAAGTACTATATAAGATGGCCACTCAGGCTTTTTCAGCTCTTTCTGAGATGTTTTGAGTCATGGCACCACATCCTACAGATACTCTATTCTGCTACAGATACCCAACCAGAACTGCAGCCCTACTTTGGTGTAATTAGTTCTTCTCTCTCTCCAGGGTTGTATTCCTTGTCAGTGAGGCACAGGCAAGTGAAACATTACAGGATCTTCCGCCTCCCGAATAACTGGTATTACATCTCCCCACGGCAAACCTTCCAGTGCCTTGAAGACCTTGTCAATCACTACTCAGGTAAAAATAAGTGCAGGAAAAACATATTTCCAGCTGGCAACTATAAAAATTATCTATCAAAGGTCCAAAACAAGAAGTTTTGCCTATGTGCAAGACTTGCAAATTCTGCCACAGAACAAGCAATGGAAAAAGTTTTGGTTTATATATTTTTCTTTATTTTTCACTCTAAATAAAAATATGCTGCCCTTAACAGTATAACGGAAATTAATACAAGGACTCAGCTAAATAAGGCCAGATAGGTTCTGTCTGTATTGATGTTTTGTATGATATTGTGTAGGATATTGTATAGCCATGTCAGTAACACTGTTTGAGCCAAATGCCAAGGTCTAGTGATTCCCTAGAGAACTTCCAAAAGCAGTTTGGGGGACAGCACAGGTCAGGGATGCCCAGCCCCTCTCAGAGCACACCTAAAGTCAAAGTGTGAGCACACAAAAATGTTCAGCTGTACAGAAGGCATATACCCATAGTTCTGGGTTCCAGAGACAGATTGCAACTCCTGGCTGACTCTGTTTGCCAGCATGAAGATGTCTGCCATTCATTTATTTGCCTTTTAGGCAGGTAGATAGCTTCAGGGCTTGCAACACCAGGTTCTCTATTCATGTTCCTTAAAGAACCACTACAGCACATAACCTTATCTGCAGCAGAAAATTTTCAGAAATGTTGTAAGCATCTTCCCTATCACTTTAGAAGAAGCGTATGGCAGGAATTTATTAGCAGTACTTAAATCAAGAGGCTCAAGCTGTTAGCTCAATTGTAGAGTCAGCTGTCACTGTTACTAATATCAGTCCAGTGGATGACACCTTTTTCAAAGACAGGTTTCCAGATTTATGGCAATTTAACCTGTGTCAGAAAGGTAACTTGACAAATGACACAATTAAGTGGCTGCAGTTACCATGCATCATAATGAGAACATTCTAAAATGAGGAAGGAAATTGCAAAAAACTAATTGCCTGAAAGTTAAAAGAGAACAATAGGTTCTGTGCTTTAACAAGCAATGGGTACTCTGTAATTCTAAAAGTGTGAAGTTACCATACCTAAGTATTTCACAAGTAAAAGTGCGATGGTCAAAGAGTACCCTGATAAACTAAGGAGAAAAGTCATTCACATTCAAAAGAAGCAGATGAAATTTTCAAGTCCAATTATATAAAGAGAGGAGTAAGAATTTGGACAGGAGATATATATGTATTTACATGTTAGCTAGTTGACACCTTTCACCATTTAGAAAGAAGGAAACAATCGAAGCCTAAAATCTGGGCTGGGGCAGAACCCAAAACTTGTAACAACATTTTCACTTGGGTTGTAGGTGTAAGAGGAGATATAGTTAGATTTAGGTCTCCTCCTTCTGCCACCATGAGCAGATACAGAATCTCACTCTGAAATAAGACTCAGAGTCGTAGAACACCAGCATTTAGCCATGATGCCCTCTACTTGGGCAGAAGAATATCTGTGATGTTCTTAGTGGTGCAAGAAGAGAGTAGAGCACAGAAACATTAATGCAGGTAACATGTGAACCTTGATTCCTTCCACAATCATGTTCCACAGAAGAATATGCATGCACACAATCCAATCTAAACTTTTTTACAATGTGTTTGCAAGGCTGAGACAATAGGAAGCAAAGCAGAACTCACTGAGGGCTCAGAAAAACTGGTCTAAGTTTCTGTTCCATCACAAAATTCCTTCTAGTCTTTGAGCAAGTCACTGTCTTTCTGTGTCTCAGTTCCTCACATGTACTGTATGAAATATACCCAATAAAAAATCAAAAGGAAAAGATATAAGGAAAGGAAAAAAATTAAGCCTGTGTTACTGTGTTCTTGCTGAGAATACACAATTTTTGACTGCTACTGCTGACTACAAAAACTGTTTATTTGAACATGCACCAGGGAAAGAAAACAGTAAGCATAGATTAACTGTCTGTGTATTCATTTTCCTGCTCAGAAGTTGCTGATGGTCTCTGCTGTGTCCTTACAACACCCTGTCTTACCCAGTGCACTAACAACAACACCGTGATGAATCCAGTTCCTCCTGTGGTGATGCGGAATAAAAATTTCAACTGGAGGAACATTCACAGGTACCACATACAACACAGGCTGCCAGAAACAACAGGGGTGTTTCCCAGCTGTGTCTGTCCTTGTACTTGCAACACAGAAGACATAGCTATTTATTTCCTTCTCCTGAAAGCAGTTTTAAAGCTTGGACAATCTGACATCAAGCTAACCCATGAAAACCGAATGCCCGGCTCTCTAACTGATAATCTAGCTTTAACTTTGAAAGAAAGTATAGTTCACATTCAATCATTTCTCCTATCCACCTATCCACGTGTTCCATCCCTTTGGGACTCCTGAGTCCTTTCACCAAGGGCCAGGAGTAAGAGCTGGGTCACAAAGCCCAGTGACATCCAGCTCTGCTGGTCCCTCCCCACTGATGTGCAGTGGCTCACAGGTGAGCCGTGGCAGCAGAAGTGGCTCCTCTTTTTCACACACCCAGGAAGCAGCACAGGTGCAGTGAACACATTTGCCAAGAATAAACCTTTCCTGATGTGTCTCTCTCAACACACAGCCCAGTTAATGAGATTTCTAACATCACAACTGCCACAAGAGAAAGTAGGTCAGGTTTCAGAAGCTGGGGAAACAACCACCCTCAGAATCAAAAACACCTTTTACTTTTGAAGGGTAAATTTCCCTCCACTACTCTTCCTTCACAAAACATTCATGTGTTTATGAAAGCAAGAAACTTTTGTGCAATATTGAAGTCATTTTTCCTACAGATTAAGAAGAGATTATAGATGATACTTCAAGTGCCAAAAAATATTTAGATGTTACTTTTGTACTGTTTTTTTGAGAAATGCTGTGACAGAAATGTTTGGTGATTTATGAGGCAGAAATGTTTTTATACAACAAAAATAACATCATTAGGTTCAGCAACTGTTAATATTATCCCAAGAGGCTCAGTCCAAGTAGCTGAAATGGTAACAAAATTTTCTTCTTTTAAAGGCTGGAGGTGACTGAAGATACCAAAAGCACCCTGGCAGCAATGGATGACTCTTGCCTCAGCTATGGCCTGAGGGAAAGCATCGCTTCCTACCTCTCCCTAACTGAGGATGACAACGCTTCTTTTGCAAGTGCCAGAAAGAAGAAATCCCAATCTCTCATATACACAGGGAACAAATATAAGAGTGCCCTTCACTTGCAACCTACGTACTATGACGACTAAATATAAGACAAACAGGGAAAAGCCACAAACTGACGAATTAGAGGAGAAACCAGAGCATCCTGTGCTCCTGCTGTCCTTCTGCAGCTGAAAAATACAATCAGCTAAGCTGGTGACCAAACACCAGCAGTGTTCTGCATTTCCTCTCCTGAATGTTAACCACAGACTTTCTCAAGGGTGCTATCTCAGCCATGGCATATGCTGGGAATGTCCCCAGTGCACCAGAACTGGTTCACAAGCAGGATAAACTGAGACAGACTCTAAGTCAAAAGCCAAGTGGTGCAGGTGACTCCTCAGCAGGGGTGATGCCCAGCATTGTACAGAGGTGACTGCATAGGGAAGGACTAACTGCAGCTCAAGAACTTAAGTCTTACTCTGGTATTCTCCACAAGGCTGAAAACCTTCTTTACAGAACCTGAAAAAAGGAGCATTTTTCTTCTCAAGATAGACTTATCCATTGTCATCCAGAATGGGTCAGGGAGACATCAATAACCCCAAGAAAGTATCTAACATCTGGCATCCAAGAAACACCTGATTGTAGTGACTCCATACTTATATTTTAGGAGAAAAAATTGAAATCACTGGCTTTACAAGTAGCATTTAATTTAATTGCTGGCAATGACCTGCAGTGTCATAAAATAGTCACAAAATTAAGAACAGGCTTAATTCACTGAGAAAAGCAGTGCCTGCTTATACCTGAGATGGGAGTTCAGGCATATCCAAACAGCTGCTTATATCCAAACATGTAACTCAGCTGCTCATAGTAAAGCAGATAAACAGAGAATAAAGAGGAGTTTAATTAAAAAGTAAGATGTGATGATACTGTGCCTAAATGCAAAAGTTGGCTTGCAAAGGTGTGACCTTTTATGTGTACAGGGAGATATTTTAACTTTGACTTCTGAAGTCAGACACATATTTATGTATAATATTTATATTAATAGCAGCTTTTAAAATAATTAAACTAAGGGAACAAATGAGTAACAGTGGAAATTAGAGATGTTTCCTAATTTCTTGCCTGATGTGAGTTATGTCAAATAGTTATAACACTTTCCATCAAACCACTTAAGGATTAGAGGGTTTTCTGAAATTTCATTTATTTTTTTAAAGGCATGTACCATTTTCTAAGTGATAAAAGAGCAAGTACCATTTTCCTTTGAACCTTCTTGTGATTGCTTTCCAAACCAAACAATCACTCTTGTCTGAGTGTGTAAAATGCTGCAACTTATGCTCTCAAGCTGAGATAGTTTTAATCCAATATTCTCTTGTACCTTTTTGCACAGATTTGAATAATGAAGGTTTGGAGAAATAGAGAATTTGAGAAGTTATATATATACATACATAAATATATATTTAATAGCTAAACACCTCTTAGGACAAACCTATGTGCTTTTTAGATCTTCTATTAGGCCATTTGCCCAAGCAAGAAAGGTTCAGAGATCAAAATATTTCACAGCCTGTTTAAACATATTTCAGGACTTAAAGGATGAATGTAATTTGGCTGGTAAACATTGAACTCCAAAAAGCAAAACACACTCAGGAACTCTAGGCATTTGTATAATCTAATTACTGTTACTGATAATCAATATGTGATGGTGACTGCATTTTATCCATGAAATGTATATGGAGAGCATTTCAGATTTCTAAGTCATGACTTGTATTTATTCATTAAAATAATATTCAGTAGTTACTTTGTGTTGCTTTTAGAAGATGGAAAACCTGGTGTGCAACTAGTACAAGCATCCAGCCTTGCAATGCCAGTGCCAGAAGGTATCTTGGATGGAAGGTGACAAAAGAATCCCAGAGGCCACACAACTGGCAGCACTCAGACACACTCTGTGAGAAGGGTTAAGATGTTCTGATGATGACTGGTTCAACAATCATGGACCAGTTCAGCATGGAAAGGACACCCAGGCATCCTCCGATCCAACCCCTCCCTGTTCCACCAGGGCCACATTGAGCCTTTTGGCCAGGGCCATGTCCAGATGCCTTTGGAATGTCTCCTGGGATGGAGACTCCATAACCTCCCTGAGTGATCTATGCAGTCCCTCTGTCATCCTCACAGTAATGACATGGTTAAGTGACAAAAAGTAATTAAATGTGCCATAGGGATGACTGGATTTCACAGGTGGTTATTATGGAGAAATTCTGTGAGGTCTGGCCATTTCTACAATGAACTGAAAGACTTTATTGGGGACCTTCTGGGAAACTTGAGGTTGCAAGAGATGAGAGCCCCCAGGTGATTTTATAGAAATCTGACATTACCTATGAAATGGTATCAGAAGTACAAAATTTGGATAGGGATGTAGTAAAATTGGTATCATGAAAAAAGTAACCAAGAGAGGTAGTTGTTGGTTTGTTTGAGAGGGAATGAGACTGGTAAAGGGAGGGGAAAAGGCGATGGGAAAAGAGGGAAGAAAGGGGATCTAAAGAGTAGCTAATTACCAGGATCAGGAATATTTAGGGTCCGTGCCAGAGAGCCCTGCACCTGACTGCAGTAGAAGAGCAATAAACCTTCTCTTTCCACTATTGTCTGATCTGCTTCCATGGCCGGGAGGGACCTGGTGTTTTCCCTTGCACTGGGTGGAAAAGGCTGGAAGCTGCCCCTGACACCCCCCAGGAATGCCTGGAGAGGACACCTAACACAGCTGCCCTCTGCAGCCTCCTGCAATCCATACAATTGATCCAGTCATCTACATCTAAACTGTACTGGTAAACTAATTGAGTGATCAAAAAATGAAATCAGATGCCAGGCTAATGCTCTTAAACCATTTAAAACAAGACCATAATCACTGATACCACTTATTTCTCATCATATCACTGAAAGATGAAATAAATTCTAAAAAGTCCCCATGATAGCTTTGCACTGATTTTGTACAATCTGTTTTCAGATTTGTTCCAAACAAAAGCTCTTATAGGGCAGACACAGGAAACTCAAAAGCATTTTGCTATTTCACGTGTACATTTTCTAGTAAAGAAAGTTTCATGTACCTCTCCTCTCTGCATGCTCAGGAACAGCATGGTTTTATCATTCATAACAAAAACAGAAACAAGGAGCACAAAGCTGACTTTTGCAGAAGAGCTCTATTGCTTCATTGAGGGATTTTCCCTCAGGAAAATGTATCTGGTATATATTCCCAGTTTCATGATTTTCATCTGTGTGCACCTCCTTTTTTACAGAAAAATTAAAAGTACTCAATGATTTTGGTGTCTTTGAACAAAAACAAGATACATCCATTTACAGGGATGTGAAAAACCAACTTTGGCACCACTTAAAAAAAAAAAGAGATCAAGTATATTTTTAAGCTACAAGCTACTGCTGTGGTTGCTTGTTTTTAATTTTGTCAGTGTATTTCACAAGAACACTAAGTCCAGTGTGAGGCTGTCAGAGTACTGACATTACTCTGAAATCGGAAATTAACACTAAAGAACTCAGTGGAGATGTTGCTTTTGCCAAGACAGTGGTCTGCACAGCCTCAGGAAAAAAATTTGATATAAACACTAGAAAAGTGGGAAGAATTGGTGCATCTGTCTGCTCATTGCATTTGCCACTGTTTTCCATTATTTGGTGTTCTGTAGGAGAAAGAATGAGTTTAAACTTTTTTCTAGAAAAGAAAATACATAAGGTGGAACTACTTTCCAGAAGCAACAATAAGCAAAGAAGTTCTTGCATTTCCCTTCCCTAAGTGGCTCAGCTGTTAAGTTGCACTGTGTCCTGCCACAGTTTCCACAGGGCCCCATCCTCAGCCACGTCAGTAAAGAGTTTGTGACTTCAAAGTAGTAGGAAACTGAGAGAAAAGGACTCTGGGTCTTCTAGCAAATTAAATTCTATGTCAAAAGCTGACTAAAAATCTAGGAACTGTGTCAGGAATCATCTGATAATGACACAAAAAACTAATTAATGAGTAGCAATTTTCAAAAGTTTCCCTTGCCTTCCCCGCTAGAGGAATGCAATTAAAATGAACATATTGAGCTACAGGGATGCAAAAGGCAAGTTATATTTCCTGAAGCAAGGACACAGTGAAGAACAATTAGGTACTGACTTAAGATGTCATTATTTTCAAGGCAACATTTTGTTTAACTGGGCCCTCAGCTTCCTGAACCAAGAATTCTATCTCACCGCTCTCTGTTCCAAGGCAACACTGCTAGCAGACCTCATTTTGTCCAAGTACCATTTCTGCTGGATATATAAACCTCCTCTGGTGATTAAGCTGCATTTCAGAGCACACTGAGCTTATCTGAGGCTGAGAAGATAAATGGCAGTATTGATGCTGACAAAACCGATCTCAGAGTCCTGAGGCTCAACACAGGAAAGGCTGTAAGGATATGGATCAATTGGAGTGACTGAGAAAATTGTCTAAGCTGACGGGAAACAAGCCCATCCGTAAAGCAATTTTTATTCTCTGCAACTTGTTTTTTCTTTTAAATGGAATCTGTCATAAGAGCCGATAAAAGGCCTGGATACTTTAACATGTGGGAGTTTGGCTCATCAGTTTCAGGGTCTAAAAGCTGCTGACCAACAATCATATTTATGGAATGGAAACTAAGCTGTTGTACCTACAGGTTACGAAATAAGGTTATTTATGTAATACACAAAAACCACAGTGACGAAAACTGGATTCTTACTATGAGTAAATGAAACTGCAAAGTGCATTTCTTGAACATCCTGGTGAAGCATCCAGCTCCTGGAGATAACAGTCACAGGTGAGATGAAAAATAACTACAGCAGTAACAGCCCTGTCAAGGTATGGATGAAATAAAACCGGCACCCACACACCGCAGCATCCTCATCTCTGTAGCCACATCCTTTCACAATGCAGGTGAAGCTGAAGCAGGAATGGAACTTACCATCAACAACAGCCTCCTGAAGAGGTCTGTGCCGGCTGTGTGTGTGAGCAGGTGAGCGCTGGCGACATCCGCCCCGCCGCGCTCGGCTCCCAGGGAAACGCGCCCGGGGTCGCCCCCGAAGCGGGCGATGTTCTGCTGCACCCACCTCAGAGCGGCCAGCTGATCCCAAAGGCCAGCGTTTCCACTCGCCTCAGCAGAACCTGGGGCAGGACACAAAACACAGCTGAAAAGAAAGCCATAAGCATTGAAGTTTGGAGTAAATGTTACATTTTTTGCAGCTCTTGCAGCTGAAACTTGACAGAAGTGATACCAGCGTTTAAAAGTCTGGTCCCTTCCAAGGTAATCACTTTACAGAGTGACTCCATTTCAGATTTTACCACCCCCCGCAGGGCACCCCTGGAGGTGCTGCTTTATCCCAATGATAGAAAAATAACACTGGAACTTCTAAGCTTCATTAGGACACATCATGGCAGGAGATGAATCCAGGCTCAAGTATTCATAGATTTAGCCATAAGATTATTTTTCTACATAAGTAGCTCGATCTTAAAATTAATTAAAAACAAACAAACTAAAAAAATCTGTGTTTGCCAAGTTCTCAAGTTGGAAGCTACCTGTAAGAATTACTGTTTCCCTGGAGTACACCTGATTGTATGTTTCCTTCCTACATACCTCTTACATGTGCCCTGCCTCACCAATCATTATAAATCACAATATCTTGAATTTCTTTACACTCTTTCAGATATTATTTTAAATTTTATAATATTTCTGTCTATTCTTCCAGATTGTCCTATGTCTATCCAATAGGAATTTGATGTATATATCACTATTTTTGCAAACATAAAAACAAACAAATAATTAATCATGAGCTTTTCATGCCTAAGTATGATCACCTCCTTTTCAACACCAGACAGTGGTAATCTGATACTTTGATTAATAAGAAAATAATGCTGAATGCATCTAAGGATGCAAACATGTAGGTAAGCTTGATTTTATGTCAACAAAAGCAGAAATAAGTAATTCCTCCACAGTTTGTAAAAAAGGAATAGAAAATGATTATTCACTATCTACTTCTTTTTAATCCACAATGAGCCATTCATTTTCAAAGTTTTAAAATTCTTCACATTTAAAACTTGGAAAAAACCAAAACCCCACAGGATAAAACAGAAAAGCCATGAATAGAAAAACAGCTGAAACCATTTGTTTCTTCCATTGCCAAGACCAAACAGCACAAGTTTAAAATAAGGACAGGTTCAGAAACTACTGAATTAAAATTAACAGAGAGTGGAATAAAAAGATGCCATTTTGTGGATAGGTCTTGGGCAAAGAGCAGTTAAATTGTTCATCCTTTACATTGTTGTAGTGAATTACTGAGGTATGGAACACACCAGTTTACACAGCAGAATAAATATAGAGGAGAACAGATTAATGGTAACCTTGCAGAGTTTAGAGATGCCCACACTACAACAGCCATTGCTAGAAACAACCTTTCAGTAGGGCAGCCAAAAACTGAATGGCCCAAAAAACTATGACCTATAGCCATTGTTTGAGATGATCAGTCCAAACCTCATCAGTGAAGCAAAGGAGGAAGTATTTTCCCTGCTTGTTTTTTGGTTTTGTGATTCTTTTTTGTTTGTTTGTTTCTTTTAGTTTGTTCTGCACACCATGACTAATTCCCAGAGCTCCCAATCCAGCAATAAACTCAGTCTTTAAAAAGGAAATGTCATTTTACGGGCTTGCTCCATCCCCGTTAAGACCACTCCAAAGGAAGTGAAATCACAGCATCAACCCAGTTGGAAGAGACCCTTATGATCATTGAGCCCAACTGTTAACCCTGTGCTGCAAAGTTCACTAGTAAACCATGTCCCCAAGTGCCACACCTAAATGTTTTTAAATATTTCCAGGGATGGTGACTCCACCACTGCCCTGGGCAGCCTGTTCCAATGTTTTGCAATCCCTTTGGCGAAGAAATTTTTATGTGCAGATTCATGTAAATGTTTTTGCCACACAATCTGCCTTGCTTTCACTACACTAAATAAAAAGACCTAAGAGGGAAATATAACCAGTTCCTTTTTCCCTGGCAAAAACCACAACTGGGTTGTGCAATGTACCACACAGGAGAACAGATTCATGGACATTCATAGGAGTTAGACTGAAAGAAACATGTCTGTCAGGAATCTTTTCCACTGCCTTTTTGTCGGAAAAGATCACATACCTTAGGACCACAGGAAGCTGAAAAGAAATCAGAATCCTCGTGTGCTTCCTTCTGTTTTTACTAAACAGAAGAAGAACAATAGTGCTAAATTAAAGCATGAAAATCATTCTGGTTCATATGACTTCATGGAATCCTTAAAGAATAAAACCTAAAACCATGACTGTCTTCTCCATACTCTTGCCTTCCATATTCCTGGAATAAAAATTCCTTAATTTTTCTGGACACAAAGCAAGAAGTGAAGATACTAGTCAGAACGTGCATCACTTTTTGCAACAATAATGGGTGATAGCAAATTAAATTAAACGTGTTTTATACTTAGAAGAAAAAGAGATCTTTCACTTTTTGCAACAGCCCTGCCATTGAGAGACCAGAACAACTGCAGAACTAACAAAAACTCCATTCAAACAAAAGGAAATCTGTTTTCACTACCCTCCAATTCCCTAAAAATCCATTCAACTCCTTCCTTTCTAGTTTTGCAATTTATAACAAGTCAAGTTGAAAGGATTCAGCACTTTGCTTATTTGGACAATGAATTTAAGATTATTCACAAGTTCATAATTCTTATTTCTAACTGTAGGGCCTTCTAACAGTCCTGCTGTGAAGCTCTAAGGGTGAACTCTTGCTCCCTTTGAATCCAATGGCAAAAGTTCCAAAGGGCAGGTGCAGGAGACCGGAATGTTAATGGTTAATGACTTAAATAATCACCCATTTGTAGTCACAGCACCAAGCCTGACAGAGTTCAAGGTGTGTTTGAACAACATTCTCAGGCATATGGTAGGGATTCCTGTGGTGTCCTGAGCAGGGCCAAGAGCTGGACTTCAATGATTCTTGTGAATCCTTTTCATTAAGATACTCATTGATAATATTCTTATCTCCTTAAGATATTTTGTGAGTCTAGGACTGTACAATTTTCCCAAATACACACCATGGACTTCCCAAAGAGGAAGAGGCCAGGAAAGACTGAACTTTTCGCTGACCACAGTACAGAGGAGCAGGAGAAGGTCCCCAAAAAGTCCCTGTGGGTAATGAACCACCTCTACATGAAGGCTTGCAGGAGCATGTGCCAACCATGCACACCAAGCACTGACATTTCGGGACATGGAGGCAGAACCCTGTGAAACAGAGAGTTAATAATTTGTCCTGAGCAGGAATTATGCTTATTATTCTATGATTATCATCATAGAAATACTGCTGCACCATATTCAGCCCAACCAGCATTTTCTCCTTAGGAAAAAGCCTAGGTGAGGTTCACTGGGCTGAAGGAGGGTGGTGGGGAACGTGTGGGCACTGCTGTGTACTGGAAGCTCCACAGCACATATCCCCACTGCATTTGGCTCTGGACAAAATGAAATGATGGTATCACTTTCATAAACATTGGGTTTACAATGATGCAAACATGATTTTTTTTTTTTCTCCAGATACGCCCATAACTAAATTCTTATCTAGGTAAGTAAGGATCTTGTAGGGACAGCTCTCTATCTACAGAGTGAAAGAGACTTTGCTGTGAATGAGCTTTGAACAAAACAGTAAACAGAGAAGGGAAAAAATAACCAATAGCTGCAGCTATAACCTCAAACTAGGCAAAATCCCCCCAAAATCACTAGCAGTGAACACTCAAAAGGATCATGAGGCCAAGTATGTAGGTCAGATATTTGCAAACACGACAAATATGACATCTCAAAAGTTATAAATGTATTAAAATGCCCTCTAAAGAGACCAAGGATTGCCACCAGACTGAAGGAGACAGAGTTCCACTTGCAGCTCTTGCATTTTCTCTCAGTGGCTCTCTACCTTAAGTTCCTCTTCCCCAGGCAGACATGAAAGATGGTAGAAAGAAAAGTGTTCCCTACTTGCTTAAAAAGGCAAAAAAAGGCAAAATTAAAAAAAAAAAATCTCCAAGACCAGATGGCATTACCCCAGGGATTTAGGGAAATTGAGTGTATGTTTTCATACCTCCTTAACAAGACAAAATTCTGTTTGTAATTGGAATTAGTATAATTTTTCATGGCAATTGATATTAGGAGTCAACGGGAGAGCAAAAATCCTTTACACTGGAACATGGGGAAGGGTTGCTACATAGACCATGCAAATGCTCAGTCACATCCAGGCCAGTACAGGTTCAGATTAAATGTGGCAACTCCTTCGGAGAAGTCAGGATGAATTGTTAAGGAACCAACCAACTACCTTCGTGCCATACTTTCCATCCTTCTTACCATGAACCTGCAGTTATCTGCCTCTGCATCTCATCCACTCTGTCATGTGCACAAGAGAGGAAAATTTCATGGGTGGAGCAGGTTGGAAGTTGGAATCATTAAAAATTCTACCCACAATGGTAGGCCACTGGAATTAGCAGGAATTTTGATATTAACATATCTTCACATGTGTCTGCAAAACTCAATATCCAGAATCTCATCTGCAAGCACAAGTCTAACCAGTGCTTTGATATGGATATTGGGTTTGGTTTGTTGCTGTCCCTGTTCCCCCAGCCTCTCCTCTTTCTCTTCAGACCAAGTCTCCACTTCTTCTTGGCCATTTTTTCCCCCAATAATTAAAAAAAAAAAATCTGTGAAATATATAGGTTACTCAGGTTAAAAAATAACTTGAAAAAATAAAAATCAGAAACAGAAGAGTAACAGAATGCATAATTGTGTTTGCTCTGGAAATCCATGACTTACCAGTGCTCAGGAAGCCAAAGACACCGACCCGGTAGTTTGCGGTCACGACGATGACGTTACCGATGGCGGCCAGGTATGATCCATCCAGGGTTGTCTTTCCCTCCTCAGCACTGTAACTCCCTCCATTGTGGAAGAACAGCAACACTGACATGTTTTTGACCTGCCATGACAACGACCAGATTAATATTCCTGTTGCCAACTGCTTTGGTAAGTCACTGATGAGAACACAAAAACAGCTTCCCCGTGAATATTATCTAAGCCATTTACAGCTCTTTAAGAGTGACCATAAAGAGGAATATCTGCCTCTCTGTCTGGAATTTAAAGAGTGTTGTCCATAACTGTCCACAAATTGTCTGCAATGACCTGTATATCATAAAGAGGGCACTATCTCCAGTATAAAGTAGATCTAACAGCATCACTATATTCCACCAGCCAAAATCTCCTCTAGGCCAGCTCCTGCTGCCTTGGCCACTGAGCATGTGGTGTGCTTGTCTTTGCTAGAGCACATCTGCTTTACACAATCATGCAGGAAAAGTTCAAACAAGTAGGAAACAGGAGAAGGAAAAGGCCTGTTGGGTTGCTCCATCTTGAGTAAGACTATCTCATAGTTGTGCACAGCTGCTTCCTGCTCTCAGGTCTTCAGCACTCAAACAGTGCCTAGTCTCAAAAATGTCCCTTGATATTAATAACACTCCATGCTCCTTCAGTCCCCATGGAAATTTTCCCCTACCAGATACATAGAGGGATCCTGCAGAGAGGACTTTGTCTTTGCAGAGGAGAGACTCACATCTCACAAAGTACTGATGGACTCTACCCCAAAAGAGCCCAACAGGATTCCTGGGATGGCAAGGAGTCCCAGACTGCACCCATGTTAACACTCCTGGCAGAGCCACCTGATTTTGCACAGAAACAGAAGCTTTTTCCCAAAGCAGCACCAGGTGTGGACCCTCTCTGCACACACAGCAGGACTGCAGCCAGGCTGTTGCTGCATGAACAGGAAAAAGGCAGAACAGCCCCAGGACACCTCAGCATTTACCAGCAGGTTACAGACATTCAAAAGAAACATCCTTCAGTGAGCATAAGGGGGAAGATTGGTTTGGTTTTTTTTCCCTTTGTTTTTTTCTTTCCTGTAGCAGCATCAAAGTACATCTGGGGTTGGTTTTCCCTGCACCTAGAGGGCAATGGGCTCTGTTGCTGTTATTTTCTGGATGGAGCTTAGCTAAACACAGCAGTCCCATCTGTTTTGGCAAAGAATGTCTCCAGCAAAAACCTAAATGGCTGTATGGGAGAAGCAGCAGAGCAGCAACAGCTGCAGCATCCTGCAAAATTACAGGTTAGCAGGGAAACTACCTTCAACTGCCCTTAATTTGCACACAGTTGTGTGCACTCCTCACTTATCTCTGATGAATCACTTCAGGGGCTTCTTGTGAACAATGTTGCCACAAAAACGCAAGACATTACAAGCACAGAGACAGTTGTTTTTTCTCATGAATTTCTCTTGAATTGAAACCACCTAACTTGCAGTGCCTTGACCCTGGCTCCCATTTCTGCACTGCATGCAATACAGAGAGAGATGGGGGTGAAAAAAAAATGAAATCATCAGTTTTCACATGGAAATTAATTCTGAAATACAACCACATTGAGTTGTGTCAGCTAAAATGGTATTAACAATTATATTGAGCCTGCTCCATCCCCTCAGCTCAGCATGGTTAAGCCTGAGGCTCACACTAAGCATTTCCCACACATCCACAGTCTCCATAGCACCATGACCTCCAGCTGCCCTGTAAATTGCATATTACATTATTGTGAGTGACTTTACCCAAAAAAAAGCTTAAGAAGGGCAAAGATGGGCAGTAAAATTTGGAAATGGCAAACCAAAGCCATTTACAACAGCTACAACAGACATGGAGTAATTCAGGGGAAGATTTAGCACTGGGACTGTGCACAGAGCCAAGTGTCTGGATGTAGCGTTCCCGTTTCTTTTTCTGCACCAAGCAATGGGAAGGCCAGCAGCTCCATCATGGTCTCATGACTGCAGGGGCTTAGGTCCCATGTGCAAACCCTAATGGGGCAATGAAGTTCAGCAGCCACCAGGACGCTGCAAGTCTGAGAAGCTTCATAATATTCACAAGCATCTTCTCCATCACAGAATGGCAGAATGGTTAACCTTGCAAGGGAGCACTGTTGGGGCCATCTGGTCCAACCTCTCTGCTCATCCTTCTGTAAAACACTTGATGAGCTACTTGACAGGGATAGATCTAAACTCGACCAAGACAGGCAACCTTCAGTGCTTCAATACTGTACACTACTGCTCTGTAAAGAACTGAGTGCAATGGGGACGGTGCACTAAGGATGGGAATGTGCAGGAAATGGAGTAAGACAAGAGAGAGTTTCTATTCCTATTTAATGGAGATTTTTCAGTCTTGATCTTACAATTGAACCCTTTCTAAATAAAGGCAAAGCACAGCTTTGCTGAGCTAGTGTGGCAGGTGGTGATGATTATGGGTGGAAAAAAGTCAGAAGTGCCAGTTTAACTGTGGTACACATAGCTAGGGAAGCAAAATTATGTCATTCACCTTCTTCACTGCTTGACACTTTAAGAGTCCTTTGGTGACAGGCAGCAGTCCCTGCACTGTGCTCTTTTTGAGGCACAAAATGCTCCTGAATAACCTCTGCATTCACTGCTCTTTGGGAGATTTTATATTCCATGTTTACTAGCTAATTTAACTTTCCACAGGCTGAAAATATATAACTATCTCTCTGCATGTGAGTAAAAAATAGAGCTTGCCACAAAAAGAGACAGGAAAGTGCAATGCCTTCTGTTCCCAGTTACTTCTACAAAAACCAGAAATTTTAGTTCTCTCCTGAACTAGACTTACGCATGTGAAACTGATTTTCTTGATTGGACCTACTTCTACTTTACACATCTACAAAAGACAGGAGAGATTCAGTTCACAGGACTGACAAGGAGAAGAGACAAGCCTATTTAGTCTGGTGGAAAATACAATGCTTTCAAATAAACTATCTTGAAAGCAGCTCTTAAGCATAGATGGCAAACTGCCTGGGACAGTGACCTGATGTTTTCAATAAGTGGTGACTGCACTCAAGGCAAAATGACAGCCTCATGCTGCAGGGAGAAGACAGACTGCTGGTCTCTCTGGTGATTAAAATGGGCCTGCAAGGGACTCTCTGTGCTGCTGTCAGACTGCTAAACCAGCTCTTTCCAGACAAGCAGTGTGACAGACTCATGAATTTCTACTACAGCTACCATCACCTTCTGAAAATTGCCAGTACTGTGGAAAGAAAAGGTTTCTGTCTCTGGGCCCCCCTTCAATGGGATTCACATGTTATTCAGCATCTTCATCTCCAGCCCCCCAGGGGTTGGCCAATCATTTTAGCTTGGCTTTAACTTGCTGTTTTCGTTTATATCTGTTTAGAATGAGAAAATCAAGAACTTTCAAATGACAACTCCTCATATTGCACCAGTGGCCCAGTCAGTTTTTAAACATCTATTTTTAAGCTCTGTGAGCTGGCCACAAATCTAGCATTGCTTGCCACTCTCATTTCCCAACAAACCTCCCACAGATGTCAACAGGGGAACAGTAAAGATGAGGGTGAAAAAAATCAGCAGGTCCCTGTCTGGTGGTAAATGTTGATGTGTTGTATTGTATTGCATTATTGTCTCCTGGACAGATGGTCTGCTTGCAGGAACACTGCCATCTCTGTCCTTAATTTCTCCTCCTTTGCTGCCACCTTCTTCCTGTGTTTTGTTTCCCTCTCTGTCTCTCTCTCATTTCTAGCTTTTCAGTGTGCTGTCCTCCTAGTCACCCCACACTGCTCACACAAAGCCTGTAGGGAACACTCTTGTACCAGTGAAGACACCAGAGTGCCTCATTTAACTTTGCAGGCTTTGTAAACAACACAGGAGAAAAAGCCATTTATGCCAATTAAAAGCACTTTGGAAAGAGACAAGCCTCAGGTACAAAAAAAAATTCGATTTTAATTACATCTCTTACTTACAGTGGTGGCAGGAACAAAGATGTGCAGATACAGACAGTCTTCACTGACAGACTGTGATGGGGCCTCTCCATCTCCTGGCTGCCAACATGCTGCCCTAGAGACACAGATTGAGAAAGTTACAATAAAAAAGGCTTGTACTCTTCTTCCACGGCTGCTACTTCCTTATATTTTGATGCATTAGGTTAATAAAATCTTTAAATCTGTAAATCTTGATGTTATTTAAAACTGTGCCCCCGTATAAGTTAGCAACAGATGTGTGGATTTACACACACATACATACATTCACATAATACATTGCATTTGTGTGCCTACAACCCCACCTCAGAAACCCTGCCTCATTTTAAAAAGCATAAAACTTGAAAATATGCTTTAAAAAAACCCACACTTGACATAAACTACAGAAAATTAACACCAATTGTAAAGGGAGCAGGATTTGGGCTCACAGGCACAGTCTCCCTGCACACCTGCAAAATTCACTCTTTTGCTGATTATTTATTTAAATTTCTAATAATCTGTGGGCTATGTACATTTTGATTTATTTATTAGTGATCTGTGGGCTACATTTCATTGTATTTAATTTAATTTCTAATGGTCTGTGGGAAAATTTAGTAACTTCAAAATTTTAATGCATTTTTAAAATCTCTTTGCTTTAAGCATCACAGCAGATCATTAACAGTGTCAATTAATGTTAAAAGTACCTGTTCAATAAGAACTCAGCAGGCAACCATGTAGACAAAATTATTTTCTGGCCATCACCTGAGTGAGATGCATCTGCTCAAGCATATCAAGCTTGAATGAAGTGGATGATTTTTGCTGTTCAGATAACCTACTTTGAAGCCCCTTCCTTTTATTTCACAGCTTTATGCACACCACACAATGAGTTATGGGAAAAACTCACAATTTATTATTGAAGAAGCCAAAAGAGGCTTCAGAAAACATGGTAATAGCTCAGAGAATTATTTCTAAATTATCATTTTTAGTGCCTTTGTAAAATTTTGTGCTAAAGGTGTAAAGAAATCATTAGAAAACTACAAGGAAAAGGACAGACATAATGGAATTCTACAATTTTTTTTTTTTTTCCATAAGGAGGAGATTCCTAGGATGGTGATGTCACTCAACAACTTTCACACTAACATAGTGAAGCACATCATCTCCAAAATAAAAACTGCTAAAGCCATTTTTGGCAGAAAAAAATACAAATTCCCAGGTAAGAAACCTGCCAGGACAATAGGTATTACACTATTGATCACACAGCTTTCCACAGGGCAGCAGGGATCATCACCTGTGACCACAGCTCTTTTTCTCCAGCTCCCAGGAGAAAGGCTGCCACCTGCTGAAGGGAGTCCACAGCTCTTCCAGGAGCTGGAGACTCCAATAGCTGGCTGGTGGTTGGGTTGGGTTTTTTAAGTCTTTTATCAAGTCCAAGCTGATAAATACATATTTCTCTTCTATCACTAATGGCACTGTGCTAATGTGAATTTCTTGTATATAAATATTTAGCAACATCAATATAGAATATATAGAATCTGAAAAAAATCAACAGTTTCTATACATAAAGTGAGCTCTCTCCAATTCCCCAACTGTAAACTCAAATAATTGGGTTTTTAACCTTAAATGAATAATAGAAGGTAATGGCCAAATTCTTCATTGGACTAAGCAAGCACTGTGGGTTCAAAAGACAGGAACAGATTGACAAAGGTCCCCAAATTGTTTTGAAAATCTCAGCCAGGCTGCTCATTGAAACCCCAGGTCTTCAAGGGGAGATGACAGAGGCAGGTGGGTGTAACTAAGCCCTACAAGACGCCACACTGTGGCTCAGACACCAGTAGCTGGTGCTGTGTGTGCTAAACCAACACCACTGTACACCTGAGGAAACAAAAGGCCCCTGCAATGTACTCGAGGCTGTGGCTTCACACCTCCACAGCTCAGGTGCATCCTGAAAGACAGGGTCACCAAAGGCCAAATATACTTTCATCTCCCCAAGTATTTGCCTTTTAATAGATTCTGGACAGAAGAGATTGATTTTCTGGGCACTTCAGCCTGATCTCTTGGACACTACTAAGCAGAGAATTTCTATATGAGGCTCACAGCTTTTGGTTACATCAGTGTTTAAGTGCCCCTCTTGGGTTAAATGTGTATAAATTCATGGCTCAGCAGGAACAAAACGTATTTGTATAAATCTAATAAATACATGTATAAACACTATTCAGAATGAACATGGACTGACAGCAGACAGTTAGTGGGGAGTTATGCAGAGATTCAAGGCAATGGAGTGTACAGGAATTGGCCTTTTCTCTTGAGGTGCTTGCAAGCTTTAACATACAGACAGAGAAATTATTCTCTGTGCTAATCCAAGTCTCAGGCTTGTATCTATCTGTACTCTGTAGGTTGCTTTGCAAGAAAGCACATGAATGCTGCTGTCATCACTCCAGCTGTTGTTGCCAACTCCCCTGGCTGGACAAGCAGGCCTGCAGGTGGCCACGGGGGTTTCTTACCGAGCCACGGTGGCATTCCAGGTCTCCAGCCAAGCCAAGGGCTCTGGGGGACTGAAGCGCCTCTCTCCAAGGGGAGGAGCAGCGTAAGGGACCCCCAGGAACTGGCTGATGTTCCTCCACTCTGAGCCAACGTGGATCACCTGGGATTTGCCCATCAGATATCCGTGGGAAGGGATGTACACTGTTGGGGTTGAATCCGATTCAGAAATGGGCAGGAGTAAATCTATCAGAGGGGGAGCAGAGGAAAAAGAATTTATTTTTTCAAGTTAGGGCCATTTCAGAAATGAAAGTTTGTCCCATTTCCCATAGTTTTAAAATTAAGTGTCCAGTTCTTTAAATGAAGCACAGATAAATTTACTGTTTACTGTTTTCCTATTAAATAGTTCATTAAAACACAGGTAAGTGACACCTCCTGCTATTTTTCTCTTAAAACAATGTATTTAATAGGCAGGAACAAAATTCAAAGTCATGGGACTAAAACCAAACCTGTAATGAACAATAAACACACAAGTCCACTTTTATGTCTCAGTTTATGATTTTGTTTTACTTGGCAATGATAAACTGCTTTTTCTCTCACTGAGTTTCTGCCTAGAAGGTTCTCATTGACTTCACAGAATTTCAGTGAAAAGGAAAATTTTCTTCCCTTCCCCCTTATTGTTACTTGGGTTCTAATTACCTTTAATAAATAAAATAACCATTATTACATAAAAAGAAAGCAGTCTCTCTAAAAATCAAGAGGAATAAACCCAGCAAAACTTACACTTTCAAGTAAGTATGTAACCAAACAACAGAATTTTTACTTACGCAAAAGACTACACTGTCTACACAACTTCTTTTTCTCTCTTAAATGTCTTTCACTTCTTTAAAATATTATTTCATCCTCTTTAGGGAGCAGGGATATCTGTTTGGTTTTTCTGTTTTCTCTAGAGATTGTCCTTAATACTCTCAATTGACAGTGGCTTTTCAGCACTCCTAGTGTTATTCTCCAAGCTTAAAAGGAAGAGCATATCAAAGCATCTTCTGCAGATGAAAAGCTAAGAGCTGGACTTGAATTACTGTTGTTGTTTGGTTTAACTATTCTGCACTTTCAAAATACCTTTTATAAACTAGACTTCCTCTGTTATGCCTGCTTCAACACCAGAGGGTAATTCTTTAAAAATGCAGGAAATTCTACAATTTCATGCATTTTTAAAACAGTATTTGGGGACATTTTTCCCGTCCTCTTGGCTGTAACTCCTCTGCAACAGCCAGGGACAAGCGTCTAGGAAACATCCATATTGCTTTATGAGGTGAGGAATTCCTCAGTCCTCCATTCACAAGAATTGTGCACAGGCCACCACAGTTGAGGTCCTTCCTCCACAGCTTTACTCCATTCTTACCTTGTCTCCTATAGATATAGGCAGCAGGTTCTTTGAGTAAAACCCAGCAGCTGTGCCCTTGCAGGCCGTGTGTGCATATCTGTGTATCAGGGTAGAAAATGCACCTTATGGCTGAAGGCTGGATTTCCAGTGTAACCACCATACATGACTGGTTCCCTGAACAAGCTGAGAGGTGAAGCATGAAGAAAAAGAGCAGGTGAAAATGTGTTCTCACAGTATTTTGCATGACAGTGTTACACTGTTCTTAAAAGGAGGGTTTTACAACGGGTGAAGCTACAAGGATATGATGTAATGGGACATAAATGTCCTCAATGCCCAGAACATGCTCCAAAATAGCCAAAGGACAGAAGGTTATATTGGCTTTAAAATGGAATAATGCAACAAAAGAACTATTATCACAGGTTTTAGAAGGAGAAAAACATCATCTAGTAAAGTGCTGATAACCTCATCTGAACTCCAATAGTCCCCAGTGAGTAAATAGGAACTTTCCCTTATTTCTACCACTCTGTGGCATTGAGGATTTCCCAGTTGTGTGAAATTAAAGGACTCTTTTCTGTCTAGTCAGGCTGTAGATTAAAGCAATTCTCTTTGCTGTTACAACAGCTCAATCCCTGCTTCCTCCTAGCTCTCAGTTAACCCTCCCTCCCACACCACTGCTTTAGGTAATGGCAGGTGGGTTTAGAGAATGGCAGTGGTTCTTTAGAGAAACAAGACATCGTTGCTTTAATTATTTGCTAGAATATTCTCCCAGCTGTACAATGCCTGGAGAACTAAGAGATCTCTGTGCCCAAGAGGTGTCAAAATTACCTAATTCCCATATGGCATTTTATATCTATTGCATCTCTCTTTAGCTAAACTACCTCAGACTCCCTCTCTCAGATCAGGAAACACTGGGATAATCTTTAAAAACAAGTAAAATCACTGTATCTATGTTAGAAGTGGGAAAGCTGTTCTTGGTTTTCAGGCTCACAAATAATATTTTCTCTAAAGCTCTGAATGATCATTTCTTACCAGATAAACAAAAATCTCTGGCAGTGGAGAAGTCATTGGATATATCTCTGCTAACATGCACAGCTTCAAAGTTTGAAATGGATGAATCCATGAGAACAGATGACACATTTAAGGGTTGCCATGCATCCACATACTCTGTAAAATGAACCATAAAAAATAATATGACTAGAAGGAGCAGTAAAAATTTCAGAGTAAACTAATATAGAGTGAAAAGCATTGGGGAGTTCCTCGATGAACAAGTGTCATCTTCCTTTGCATCAACTGAGAATAAATTAAATATTCAAAGGTCTTTAATTGACTTGAAGGTCCAATCCCATGTTCAGAGGTCAGATATTAATTGGTTTACAAAGGTATTTAGTAAAGAAATAGGCAAATCCAGAGCAGCTTTATCCAGGTTTGAAGGTAAATCCAAGTGATTTAAATAAAAGGTTTCTGAACAGCCCTAATTACATTAAAAAGGGCATTGGTTATAATTCTTGCACACAAGTTCCTGAACAGGTATAGCCACTAACTTCTTGGAAAGTAAACGGAGGGTAATTTGATCATTTTAATTTGATTTAGTGGACAGAATTATATTAAATTCTATGAACAGTTTTAATGTCATGTAACTTCTACATAATTAAGATTTCCCTCGACTTCATAGGTGTATATGTATACACAAATATGTGCATATATGTACATATAATCATGTGTATTACATTTATGTATATTCCTATATACATTAACATCCATACACACATATGTACTAACTCTGGTATTCCTCAAGAATTGTTCTTCTGTCTAAAACTATATTTTTAAAAAATACCACAAACATTCTTTTCTCATACACAAACAGATAAAAATATCTGAGGATTCTCAAATTTGCACACAGAAGACAAATAAGAAGGTCTGGGACAGAATGGGCCTTTAATTATTTTAGTTCCTTTCAGAAGTTCAGCATGTTTTAAAAGAAAAGGCTCTGCAGTGGCCACTGAGTCCTAAACAGTGGGTTGGTGTTGCCCTCTCCATGTAATTGTAGGGTGAGGACAGAGCAGAGTCAGCTGTTCCTTTGCTATTCCTAGTGAGCAGGTCTTGGTGGTCTTGAGATCACTGACCCACACAGATGCAAAAGTTGTGACCTGCCCTTTCACTAAACATTTCTATTATTCTACTGAGGAATCAGTGACTGGCAAAGATGGCCAAAGTTTCCTTTCTCCCCCCCACAGAAGGACGGTTTGAGCACACCACTCACGGTTTGACACAACACTCTGACACATCAGACCTGAGGCTGAGGTCTGGGGTCCATACAATCAGCTAGAAAGTCCTGGTGTTGACACACTTGTCCAGTGTGATGTATGAAAATCCAAGCCCCAAAACACACCACAGACAAGGCTGGTTGCATCCTTCCTTGAGCAAATAGGCAGGGAATAGCAGCGACTAAATTCGATCTCATAACTATTGTATAATTCACGACAACACAGAGTAACTGCCACAGTTCAGGACCCTACAATGATGCAAAAAGTCTTTTCTTTTGCAGGGTAAATCCTTCCCTAGGAAGTGTAAACCTCACGGGTTATCTCACGGAGGACAAGCTGAAAAAACTGATGTGCTACCACCATTACCAAGGTTGTTGCATTAGGGCTTGGTTCCTTTGCCATCCCCCTTGCTGAAGAAAACATCTGATGGAGTGCTGAACTGACCTTCTGTATTCCATGGAACTTCACAAAGTTCAGGTTTTGAACTAGAGGCAAGAAAGCAGGACTGGGCTCCACTGGTCCTTTACAACTAAAATCATTCCATTCCTCTTATAATTGTGAGGAACTTTTCTAAGAGAGAGAGGCTGAAAGTCTCCAGCTAGGGAGAAATGAAGGCTAATTTGGTGTTGCACTGTTTTATGTTAACACCACAAGCTTACTTGAGTCACAGAGAGGCAAAGTCATCACCAATTCTACATTCAGAGGGGATCTGAATTAGCAGCAGTGACCCTGCAGTCACAGCTCAACTTGTGTAACAGACTCACTGCACTGGAGTTTTTCTTCTCTTTAAGGACTGACTATTCAATTATTTTAGGGGAACAGAGTGATTTTAGTCATGTGGAAATGACTTTTTCATATTTTCAATGGTTTGTCTTTTTTAAAAACATGCACTATGAGCTGTTGCATGACCTATGTTAGAAAACTCCAGCCTCTACATCTAGGGTGAGAGTTTGTGGCACTTATTTAGAAAGATACTCAAAAATAGACATCAGTTTTAAGTGATGGAGAATTAACCACTACAGTCTCTCCAGAGATTTTCTGCTTGCATTACTAGATCCCCCAGGTCTTTCTTTTCCAGATTGAATCCTACCAATTTATGTTTTCATTTTGTGGTTTGTTTGTTTGGTTTTTTTTCTGAAGAACAAAAAGAGATTTCTTTTATCCATGTGCCTCAAAGTTTATTTTTACCTAAGAGCAATGTTGCCATCCTGTGTTGTCTACTGTATCAACAGCTGAGGTCCTGCTACTGGAACAAGCAAAATCTCTCTAGGTTCAAACACAAAGCTTCAAATTACCAGCTGTGGTTCTTTCAAAAGAGAGCCTTGTCTGGGTTCCACTGTAACACAAAAAGTCTGGGTGCACCAGTGGTTTTGGAAGATATTTCCCCAGACTCTCTTTCCATATCTTCCCTGACTCACCAAGTGACCTCGGGCAAGTCTCATCATCCTCATTTGCCTCCATTTCCCACAGCCCAAACATTCAGAGGGGTCCTTGCTCACTCAGGAAGGAAACTCAAAATGAATCCACAAAAACAAAAGAAACTTTTTGGATTTGCACCTCTGATGCTTGAATTTTGCATCCTACACATATTTCACAAGCTAAGCTTTTTACTTCTACATTAGAAATTCATTTTATCCCTTTGTGTGGGATAGACTCAAGTCAGGAGCATACCTTTTATATGCATATGAGGCACACTGGGCACCTTGCAGCCCTTGCTAGGCATAGAAGAGGGACCACTCATGATGCAAACATCCACAGCTCATACATCCCTACCTAAACTGATTATTCATTGCCCCAAATCTCACAGAAGTGACCCTTGCCACCTCTCACATGGGAGATTTTTTGGGTTGGGGTGGGGTTTAGGTTGTTCTTTTTTCATCCTCCATCCTGGAAAAAGCATTCATGATCTCAGGTCAGATTTAAATGCTGAGACCCACAGCTTTTTCCTTTTCCCTTTTTCTGCCCAGCTGAGCCCAGATGCAGAGAGATGCAGAAACATTAATGCATATTTTAACAACAGAGCAAAACTCTTTAACCCAGAGCCATGCATGGCACCACTGTGGGCACTGACAGCCAGCAGAGAGCTGCTAAAGAGATGTTGGATATTAGTTGGTTCTTCCCCTCTGAAAGCAGAGCCAGCAACACCCACAGCCATGCACACCCACTTCATTCCATGAGCAAAACACAACTTTCCATGGCTGATCTAAACTTGCCTCATCTAGAAACTGCTCTCACAAGGCAGAGCTACAGACTGGCCCTGTGCTACTGGCAATGCCCAGTGCACCTGACGGGCTGGGAGACGTTTCTGATTTATACATAGGTTAAATGCTGACCTTCCAACCCACATTTTGGCAAAGGCTTTCACTAGATAATTACAGCCCTCTGAATCCAGCCATCCCTGTAACTCTTACTGCAAAATTATGGCTGTCCCATATGGAGAGCCTCTCTCTTCCAGATGTTCTTGTTTGGGTAGGCAAGGTTTAAGACTGGATTTGCAAAAAGACTCACGCTGGCTTTACTCTGTTCCCACTCCAGTCACAAGATCACAAGACTGGAATGGATTTCCTGGAGACACAGAGTTCAGCCTCCTACTTTCACAGGCAATGGGATTATAAAATCCTTGTCATAAAGTCAACAAAAGTTTCGTCACTGACTTCAGTGGAAGGAAAGAGGCATCAATTATGAGTTTGCTGCTAAATTTAATACTTGATATAAGGAAAGAGAGATACAGAAGTGCATTAAAATAAATTTAAAAGAAAACTTGTGAAGTTGAGGAGGTCAATATGAGGTTAAGGAGGTACATAAATCAGACCTCTGGGTTCAGTATGCCTGATTTATGTTTGAAAGACAAATTCTAACCTTAATTCTCAAATTTGTGAGCCATATTTAATACCCCTGACTCAAACTCAAAACACACTTACCACTGACTGAACTCAGTGCCTTAATATTCCTAGTTTCCAGAGGTTTTTTCAACAGACTGCTAACCTGTCTGTATACCAACAATCTTCAAAGCCAGAAAATCATCACATGCGGATGATTCAGAGTGGACCTGCAGAAAATATAATCTTCCTAAAATATAACTACTTCTCATTTTAGTTGATCTGTTGAGATTTGTATAATTCAAAATGAGTGCTTTTCTTTAAACTGCTGCATAATAACTGTAATCACACCTCAGAGAAGTCTCAAAAATAACATCTGTGTCTCTGGCCTTTAGCAGGGAGCCATCTCACTATGCTTCTGTTAAATACAAGCTTTCTGTCTCCTTTAGGGGTGCCAATTATAGCAAATGATATAGTAAGGGGATATTAAAAATGTACTAGGTATTTATCCAGGTTTAAAATAAGCTGTTTTCAAAAGGCTAAAATCCTCATATTTACAAAAAATAAAAATCAAACTTAAGACCAAAGATAGAGTAATTCCATGTCAGAGATCAAATCTGCTGTGTGGGAGCATGGTAAATCAGTTCCCAAAAATGGATAAAACAAGGCTGTCTTTGTTTCACACCAAGGATGTCTCTGAAAAATACTCAACATTGTGGGAAAACAGGAAGATGAATGATACTATTAATCACCAAAATCAGCTACATCAGCACTTGTACTACCATCAGCATCTCTCTTGAGAATGGAAATACCCCATGTGCAGACATAGTCCGATGGGAAATTTATTCCCATGTTGGAATATCCTGCAGCCACTGCTCTGCTCAGTCCTGCCTCAAGGGAATGACCATAAATCATTAGGGGATCACAGAGGCAGGAACAGGAAGGGCCTAACAGATCATCACATCCACATGACTCAGTGGTTTCTCAATTAATTACTCAATTTGTATGAGGTGGGAACAGAGCCCACATGATCTCTTTGTAATCCACAGGGCCATGCAGGAACCACCCTGTAAGGGTGGGCCACTGCCCCCCAACAGCTGCCAAATCTAAGACACATAGACATGCTCTAGGTAGAACTGAAGACAAAAATATTCATTAAAGTTCAGATAATTACTGTATACAATTAATAAATCTTGTACCAAAGTCAAAAATCACCAAGGTTGCTCCTTCCACACACACAGGAGTAGGTTCAGGCTCTCCAATCTGCTTTAAGCACAAGTATTCCTTCTATAAATTCACATAATATGGCTCATGGATTGTTTTGTTTCTTTCAGACTAATTTGCAAACATATAAAAATTTCCAAAAGTCAAATCCTTGTGCATAAATTGTTTGAATAACAGCGTTGCATATTTGGAAAATAACAATACAAAATTATATCATTAAAAAACCCCAACATTCTCTTATCTCCTCTAGCTTAACTGGCTGCAGGAAGTTCCATCTCAAACCTAACTATGAGACCTGGCTGTTTCATCTTTATAAGACAGTCCACAATGTTCACACAACTGATCACAGTTGTTATTTAAATACAAGCTTAAGTAAACCAAGACTGCAGGATGACATACGAGCATTTTCAGCATGGGCAGTTTTAAAATAACATCTGTTCTCCCATTGTTAAAGGTCACAGATCATACCTGAAACTCCCCACAGATGGTTCCATACCCAGTGTCATCACAGCACATTAACTTCTACAGGGGAAAAAATGCTCCAGACGTAACAAGTTGGACTTTCCCAGTCAATTCAGGCTATCAATTTTTCAAGCACCACTTCTCAGATCACAGAAACTATGTGGAAATCACAACAGACCAGCAGGAGCATGCTCTGCTCCACGCAATAGACGTACAGAAGTAAAAGGAAGCGTTCATTCAAAGATGAAAACTGTACATTCAGTTAGACACACTACAGCCTGGAGATGACATGACTTGGAGACTTTAGCCTTGTAGCAGAAAGGCTTTTACAAGTAGACAAAACCTGGTGAAGCAGCAACAAACCAGTGAGAGTTCAGGTAAAAGACATTGTGCAGTTCACCTTCCTCCTGCTAGAGAGTAGTGGGCTACAGGCACCACAGAGCATTAATTCCCCTTTTTCACAGGTTATAGGATAGTAAATGTTATATATAGCTAGTAAATGTTAGAAACACACAGCAGTGTTCTTTGTAGGGGTGATAATTTGGGAAAAGCCCACTGGAGCCTCAAGCTTTTGGGAGAAATCACAGAGCTGCAATGGGCTGATGGATGAACATTCTGGTACAAGACAAAGAACAGGAAGAACCCTGACCCTCTCATTTTGCTGTGTGTCTCCCAGGATTGGACTTACATAGGGAAGTATGCATCTTTTCTTGCATCTCCCTGGTGGCTGCAGGCTGCTCTATGACAAGACATGAAAAGAAGTTGCTCCTGAAAATTACTTTTGTCATTGCAGATTCAAAGGTCTAGATATTTAATCTCGTGATTACTACTGATGAACTTCTTTAAAAGCCCAGACCAGGGAACAGAAGGAACATAAATAGCTCCCCATCACCTTCAAAAGTATTTGAGAGTGGCCTGAGAATGGCATTAACCAGCTCTCTCTGCATTCCTGGATTTCTATGTCCAGCTTGGTCCCTGACCCTGATCCTCCTTCCCTAAGGCTAAAACTTCCTGGCTGCAGTCTTCCCCCTAGTCTGAATATCCTGAAGGCTGGGCTTGCCACGAAAGATTGAGGTGAAGAAGGCACCTTGTCCTTTTCCTCTCCTTTGTCATCAGGTCTCCTGCCCCATTCAGCAGCCCCACGTTTTCCCTACCCTTCCTTTTGCTATCCATATACTTGTAAAAAGGCTTCCTGATGAGATCTTTCTGTTGTCTTATGGTCCCACAAAGCCTCTACCCTCTGTTGAGAGGAACAATGAGTAAAACAGGCAAAGCATCTACTTCCCTCCAGGCTGAAAATAAGTCTGCTCCTCTGGGGTCCTTCACTAAACATTGGGGCTGCAAACACCACAGATTTTGAACGGAGCAGCATCCTGACTGCAAATGGGGGAAAGCAAAGTGCTGGGCACTCTGTCCTGAGCATTGCAAACTGGCTGACTAGGAAATGAGGCAGTCAATGCATTAACTTTCAGTTCAATGTAGGCCTTAGAGAGCTCCAGTTAACTCGGGCTCTAGATTGGACATAACATTAACTTCACGATTTTGTAAAGCCTTCTGGCAAAGTATGCAAATTTAAGTATTTTTCCGATCTTTTGATGGAAAAAATTGTATTTTTTATATGTATAGATACTCTTACATTCACACACACACATATCTACTCATGGCAGTGCCCTTTAAACAGTGACATTTTCTCACACTCACCATCTGCCTACCAAAGAGCAGCCACAGTCATTTTTTATCCCCATGTACAACCATTACCACAATGTACAAAATTCAGTAAATGCTAGCCCAGCTCTAAAACAATTGATCTTCTAGAGCACATATTAATATAACAGACAATCATAAAGCGTTTGGAAACAATGTTTTTGAAAATTTTCTAAGACATCTGACAACGCAGGTCAGATAACATTGTGACCTAAATAACCAGTCTGGTACTTTTACTATCGAAATGAGGCAGAACATAAGAACAGATGGTGTCCAGTTGCATTTTGAATGTGTTGATCCAGTGGTGTCAGAGCCCCACAGTGTCCAGGAAACTGGTGCTAATTTGACTTCGAGACTTGTTTTGCTCTGTAATTGACTTCTCCTAACCACTATCAGTCCCCAGGACAAGACCCCTAACCCAGCATCCTGCAACCTTGAGGGAAGCTCTGCTTGCTTGGGTTGCTTAACCAGATCTCTGCAAACCAGAGACATCCCTAGATGCTCTGCATTTGGAAAGATGGCCTGGAAATGGGTGTGAGAGATCAGGGTTGTTACAAAGGCTGAGCACCTCACTTCTGGGGCTACAGTTCTAGGCAGCCTTTAGAGTCTAAAGCAAACAGCAGAAAGACCTAATTTCCTGTTTTTAAGTGCTGCTTAGGTCACTGTGTTCCTAGATTTAAGCAAGGAAGAAAAATATAAAAGGAAAATGACAAAATTACTACTAAGCTTCACTCTGGGAGGAAAACAGCTTTAGTGAAGTTGTTTTCCACATCCCATGGGAAAAATAGTTTGCAAAGGAGTTGAATTGCCCAGCCTACATGCCAAGCCTATCCTATCACCTCCTCAAAGTGTTCCACACAAAAATTATTTCTGCTTACCTAGAAAGATAGGAGTTTTCCTTCTATTGCATTAAAACCATCATTTAAAATGCACAAATTCTACTAAAATACAGACCAAACTTGATCATGACTGGTGGTTATGGATTTGATGATAAGGCAGATTATAATAAGTTCTGAACTGAGTATTGAAAATTCTTTGCAAATATCAAGTCTCCTGCATGTTCAGTTGCATATTAAAAGAAATATTTAAAGAAAGATTCAGTTTAAATATTTGTTCAGACCAAACAGAAAATCAAAGGCAGAGATGGAAGTGGCCTCTCAATTTCAGTATAACTGGAGGGTTAAACTGAGTTTTCTAATAACGGGTCCACCCCCTTTCTGTTACACACAGCATTTCACAGCTATGCAGTGTATTTCTGGAAAGGACACTTCAGGGAAGCCTGTAGCTGCTGACAATTTGCATATATTTTTAGGGGGCAGTAGACTCAAAGCCCTGAAAGACAGGGTTAGTTAAGTTTCATTTACTCAGACCCACCCACTTTTAAAATAACGCACGCGAGTACCGTAAGATTCATTGTATCTGGAAAGTGATGTGACATACACGGTCATAAATAAAATTTTTCATCAGTCCTGCCAAATCTTTTGTCTCAGTGACCTCCTGTGGCAGGGAGTGTGAGAAATTAGGTCAGCATTGTGGACATGACAGTTCTTTCATTTAAACGATACACAATTAATGAAAATGAGTAAACACCTAAATTAATAATCTCATGGGGAACACTTTCATTATAGTGTTATCTTTCAGCAATATATACAAAAC
>WAAE01029302.1:0-11959 GCA_013400495.1 Nicator chloris | reverse complement strand
TCTTCCAACCTAGTGATTCTGTTACTCAAAAAATGTTATTTGTTCAAGTACGATTTCTAGATTTCTGGGAAACAAGTTTCTCCACACTTGGAAAAGTTGCAAATATTTTACATTTGAGTAAAATGAGAAACAGGTAGTAGATTTGTAATAATTACAGGAAAAAGAATCTGTATCTTCTCTACTTCAGCTAAAAAAACTCTTTCCCTGAAGGAGCTGGAAAGTTCATGATTTCCACACCCTGCTAGCCAAAAGAGGAAACAAAGCTTAAATAAACATAACCAGACAGCCTGTCTGCAGGCCCTTGTTTCACAATCTGTGACCACTAATTCATGCAGTTTTTCACACCTCTTTTAAATGAAAGAAGGTTTTAATCTTAAAGGAACAAGTAACTGAATATTTAAGCAATGTTTAAGCAATGAAACCCTGTCCATGGATATCTGTTTTGCACAAATCTAGTCCAGATGCCTAAGATCATGTGTGCAGTCTCAATCTCTTTATCTGCCTATTCTTCTGCAAATAATTCTCATTTTCCTCACAATACTGCTTTTCTAATCATTTCAATTGTCTGAATTAATGTCTCCAAGCCATTGCATGAAAATACATCATTATGAGCTAGGCTTGGAATAAATGTTTTGTCAATTAAGAATATCTGCATTGTTTCTTATCCTGACAACTGGGAGATCCAGTTACTTCACATAACAATAGCCTCATCCTAGCTTCTTTAACATGCTTGCTTACTGAATTACAGTATCATGTATGTACCACCACAGTCATGTGGACCACGAAACGGTGCCATGCTACTTCACGTTTTGCACTCCTCAGTTCAAGCATAAACTAAAGCCATTCCTACTTTCAAGCCATACACGCTGTTTAAACACCTCCTTCTCACATGAAATACACAGTGATGTGCAAGTGCACCACATTTATAGTACTGCCATTAGCCTGGTGATGTACATTATAAGAATTACCAGGTGACAGAAAGACTTAAGCATTGTTTATAGGTCAGTAACACCAATTAACTTCTGTGATTTTACTAAAAAACAGGTACTTCTCCACAGATCAGTTAACTGTCTCCACAGGATTTAGATGGCAATTTTGAAATCAAATCAAGATTTTAAACTAACAGGGAGTGTTGTATTCCACTATATAGTTAGATTATTTTTGGTATTATATTGCACTGGTTGGTTTGTGAATTGTACACAAATATTTTTATATTTATGCATACCCCCCTTTTCTCCTGGTATGTGGTATTCCCTAACTTGACCCCTCCCCACACCTCCTCCTTCCCCGGGTCAGCTCCCATTGGTTGTGGCCATCTCCCCCTTCCTTCCCCACTCCTCCAAGGGCTTAAAACCCCTCAACACATGGAACAACCCCTCTCTCCTCTCCTGGAGCTGCTGAGTTTCACAATAAAGCTGTGGAACTGCGTCCCGAGAAGAGAGAGTGTCTCTTTATCTTTTGCCTTTGGTTTGTTGTTGAGGTAAAACCCCCCCCAGGGTCCAGAGCTTGCCTGGTTGGACCCCGGAGCAGGGAAGTGCCTATGACAAGGGAGTAAAGGTGATGTATATTTAAATAAATCATATTCTCAACAATTTCAAAAATGCTTTCTATCTGTCAAGAACTATCTTTTCCAGTTTATAGAGATTAACTGTTAATTGATTAGAAAGCTGACAGCACATTTTAATACACTAGATATTATGTTCTTTCTTGGAAACTCAACTACAGTATCGCATTACTTTAATCCATGGTCCCAGTTACAGAAGAAAATGAAAGAATTAGACTAACTTTCACCAAAAGATACATTACTGAGAATCATTGTGGATTGGACAACTATTTATGCTACAGAAAGCTTTGACACTATGTAATTTGTAGTGTAACAGAATATAAATTAAAAGGGAAATTCCAATATTTTCAAAAGTCATATTCCATTTGGCCCTTATGTGCCTGTGTCTTGGTCTCAAACGGCAAAAGAGTCTTCTGATCATCACTGCTTCAAAGATACCCAGCTTGACACAAAGTATGGCTAGTGACTAGTTTAAACTACAAGTCAGAAAATGTTCTTAGAAACAGAAGACAGACACACAAAATACTGATACAAAAATGTAGACCAAAGACATTTGTACTTCCTTCCAGTCTTAAATGCCAAACTTATTTAAAGTCACTTGGCTTGGAAATTTCCAGGCAGGATTTTCTGTTTCAGGAAACCACCACCCAAAAGAGCCTAAACACACAAATAACAAAGTAACCTCCTCTTAAGTTTGACTGAGGAACATGTCATCTTAGTTCTTCAGTGAAAGTGAATGGTGCTGCTCAGAAAATACAATTATCTTCTTAAACACGCTTAATGGTACTCGTAGCTCTGTCTGTAGTAAGATAAAATAAACTAATACTATTGGATTATATAATAAGAGTTGATCACCTAGCCAAACACAGGCAAATTTTTTGTAACATGAGTTAGTGTACAAAACACTGGCAAAAAAAGGGAAGCAAGGACAGACTGGCCTCAGTGGAACCAGGGCCCTGAATTATTCTTTGATCCTATGAAACATACAAAACAGCTGACAACTTCCTCTACATATCTTTACACAGCAGGCTCATAAACACATACTGAAAATGGTAAATTCCACAAGGTTTAAAAGGCAGTAAATTTTCCCCATCACTGATTACAGAAGGTGGATTTTGATACTCTTTAATTATGGTACACATTAACATTTTATAAATTCAACTAGTGAGCAAAAGAAGACAAATTGGAAGAGATTGGTTGTATTCCAAGGTAAAATGCAAGAATGATTGTTTAACAAATTCATAAGCTTAAGGAGTAGCATATTCTCAGAGGAAGAAGTAGGAAATACTTTTTCCATAATGCTGATAAAGCGTCAAATCACAAAAGGCAAAAAAAAATCCCAAGAAAACTCAGGAGGCCTAGTTAGAATACTTTGCTTGACTTCTGAGCACCAGGTCTGAGGGTTTCTCCTCAACTAATGAACATCAGGAAATTTCAACATTTAAATGTAGTGGTCAACATGCATTGAGTATAGTTACAATAAATGAGAGTGCAAAGAAATATGATTTTTCCTCCTACATGGAAGACTTTTATTGTCATGCCTTCATTTTTTATGTACAATATTAATGTAATCATAAATTGCTCAGTTTTAGTAGTCATTTAGTCTAATACTTTGGGTTCAAACTAAAACTTTAGTCAGACATTATAAGCAGGCTTTCTTTTGATAAAGCAGTTCTTCCTTACATATTTAAGCTTTCTTATTGCTCATTAGACTTCATGTCTACTTAGAGCAATGCAGACCATTGCTACTTAAAAACTAACATTTTAAGAAAAAACAGACTGCCTGAAAAAAGAGCTATCATTAATAGCATACAGATTCCATAAAGTGACTCATTATGTGCAACTTCTGATAGGGTTGTATCTCTGTTCTCACATAGGGCATATTCTAACATAGGACTTCTGTCAGTGTGACTGAACTGAACCATTTTAACTACAGCTGTAAATGCACACCAAGAACGATGTTCTGAATGTGTTTTTCAGCTTCTGAGAATGACACAAGCTACGTGTTGCCATCAGGTGAACCATCAAGTTTGTTTTAACTGTAAATGAGAACAAGAACCAGGAACTGTATGTGTAGAAAACAATAAAAAGCTGACCTTTTCTCAAACTATAGTCTTTGTACATAGTACTTATTGTTTCTTCAGATTCACAAAGTTTGCCAAATGAGTTTCTCAAAAATAAATAACTGTAATAAATCCGACTTCTCTATCTAACAATTCTAACAATGGTATCTTTTAAAAAAGCACTGGGTCTGAATTTGGGCATTTATTGTGTACAGCCAGACATGTGGAAATACAAAACTCCCTTAAACAACATTTAGGAGCAAAATATACAGAAACATATCTTTAACATTTTTCCCATAGTACAGTGACTTCAATAACAACAACTTTATGCATAGCATTCATGAGGTTTTTTTCAGTGCATAGGGATTTTGAAAGTCAAACTAAAGAGACTTGAAAAAGAGAGTAATAATTACAAAGCAAAGCATACAAGGGACAAAAATATACTACATATATATTACTGTTCTTTCCCTCACCACTAACTCTGAAGGCAGCTTAACAATAATTTTGTGAATTTATGTTACAAAAGCTGTTGCCTAAGACTGCAATTAATATCAAAACATTTATTATTTTCATCAATTAGATTTTTTAATAATATAAACCAGAAACTTTGGTGTGACCACAGAGGAAAAGAAGGTACCATGGCAACTTATGTTAACATACTTGTACTAACCTTCATGAACGAGCACAGTTTAAAAAGAAGTTTTAAAAAAAGGCAGCGGGGGGAACACTAAAAACCAGCACAGCTATCCACAGTTAGAAGAAAACAAGTACTTTCATTTCCCAGGCATGTTAAAATTACAGAAACTCAATACCAGTTAATTAAGTACACATGTGCTAGCACAGACTAAGTTTAAGTTCTGTTTTGCAGTTTGACATGTGCTACAAGCCAACGTTCATGAAATTGAATGCCCTCAATACCTCAAACTTCACTGCAGAACAAGTCAGTCCACATAGCAACACTGTTTTTCCCAGAGAATATGCTGTACCTTAATAATCAGCTATGGTATCATGAGAATTGCAGTTATACTGCATTTGTCCCTAAGAATAGAAAGGCGTATCTTGAATTCCCAGCATAATAAAAACCAAAGCCAAAAGTAGCATAGATGTAATGTCACATTTTTAAATGTAAATGTGACAGGCATTTAAGGAAAGTCAGATTCCAAAAATGAAATATAGCGGGGGGATTAGCAAAGCCACTATGATTCAAATAACAGTGAATTCTCCAAGGGTTCAAGCTTATCTGAGTCTCAGCAGCAGCATAACAAGCAAAAGTCCAAATCACAGATGCAAGGATTTAAAAGCACTACAGCAACACATACATACCACTAAATAAATCACTACCATGAAAATGTAATTTCTTAACAATTTCGGATGATGAACCTTTGCTTGAAGACTAAAAGCAAAATAAAAGCAGAAATTGAAAATGGTCTAAATAGTATAAATCACTGCATTTTGTGCCTATGACAACACGGTATTGGCAGGGGGGAACTGCAGGGGAAGCCTCCATGGAGAGGCCTGAGGTTGCCCAGTGCTGGCCATCACACATTCCAGCCAGCACCATGGACCAACCAGCAGACCTGCAGCCAAGGTGAAGGAGACTAAGAAAAAACATCCCTAACAAAGGGAAAAGCTAGCAGGTAGTAAGAGGAGGGAACACAAAGTAGAGTGAGAAATGGCAGAGGGAACACCAAGGTCAGAGGACAAGGGAAAGAGGTCTCCATGGCAGAGCAGGTACTTCCCCAGCAGCCTGTGGAGAGTCCATACCAGAGCAGCTGGAAGCCTAAAGCAACTGTGACCTTTGGGCAAAGCCCACACAGAAGCAGACGAAAAGAGAGAGAACGCAGACGTGGCACAGGGAAAATTCCTGTACACTGAGCATATACCCTTTTCTTCCCTGTGACACTCAGGAAAGCAAAGGGTGAAAGGGTCAGGAATGAAACATGAAGTTCAACCTCAGAGGTGGAGGACGAAAGGTGTTGTTTCAAAGTTTATTTCTCACTACCCAAATGTATTTTTATTGGCAACAAATTAAATTACTTTTCCACAAGTTGAGTCCACAACAGTAGCTGGTGGGCACGTAAGCAGATGGGTGGGTGTTTATCCTTCAGCAGAGGCTAACCTGTGACAGTGGGGTAAGTTGAGAACAGGAAAATAAACTATACAAGGAGAAAAGCACTGTACTGTTTTACCTCACACCTAATAATATTATGAGGAACTGATTTCATTTGTGGGGAAAAAAATTGTAAGTGTGGCAGACAGTGTTAAAATTCTTAGTAAGACAAACAATCTTAACGCTCTCAAGAAACGGGAAAAAATTTCCAAGATTATAACTGACAGTTTACTATTTTATTCTGCAAAAGACAAAGTAGTTTTTTTGGGGTTTGTTTCAAAACCATATTGATTTATGTGACATCTATTATTATGACACTACATTTAATGCAGACAAAACATTCCAGGCAGAAATTTGTGTTTCATTGATTAAAAAAGTAGGAAAATCTGACATCTTACTTGAGGCAGAAGGATTTACCCTGAATAATTTCAGTTTTAATCCTCAAATTGAATCTCCTACTATATGGTCAAAAATACTGCTGGGAAATCTGGTCATTTGTACTATCTCTTTTTTAATTAGTATTGTTCCATTATGAAATGTTTTGGCCCTTTGTTATCTCTTCCTTGGTCATTCAGATTCTTTCCTTTAAACTTGTAAAATATCTAAATCTTAAATGGACTTACATTTTGTTATTCTTGAGAGTCAGTCAGTGGGGTCCTGCTGTAATTTTCCACAATTACAATCACTTACACATCCTAAGAAGTTACAATATCAAGGTCTGTATGCTTTTTGTTTCCATAAAATCAGTAGCTTTCCGAAGATCATTCAATTTGTCATAATTCTACAAGCTCTCCACTCCCATAAGATGGCTTTTTATTAGGCAGAGCACAGGGCTTTTACAGCTTCTCACTTTACAGAGTGGTATAAAAAAGGAATTCTTTTTCTTAAACATAATAGAAAACTTGTTCAACAGAAATCAGCTCACACCTTTTTTTCCAAGGCTGCCTCACTTGACTTTTCAACCATCTCCTTATCCAATTAAGCACTGTTGATAAGAGCACTGCTGAAAGCTATGAAAGAAGCCGTATCAAATCTTCCTTGGCAACCATGACATAGGCCACTGAAGGATTATCACTGGGCTCCCAACAGCTATGCAGAAAACCCATGCTGTTTTTGTACCAACATTTTATTGGAGAATTTTCATAGTTTTATTACTACCAGCCTGTACCCACTCAGAAGCTACAGTGATGCAAGCTACAACACAGGCAAATTTCCAGTGTACTTTGAACTTTGCCCATGGCAGACTTAGAAAAAGCAAAAAAACAAAGTTGCCAAGAGCTTTCAGCACCTTGCATATGCTGCAGCTCTCACTGCTCCTGCCCAGCTGTACAGCTGAACCAGTGATAATGCTGGCTGGAAATTTTAGTGTAAACAGACATGACTCCAAAGGGATAATACAAAATGAGCTTCTGGCAAAATAATAAGATAATTTTTTTTAAAAAAAGAAAACCTAGTAAGCTGAATGTACCATAAAGAGCAGAAATAGTTTTGCAGTAATATCTATGAGGAAACTCCTGAATGCATTAGGTAGCATATCATGCTCCTAAACAACTATGTGCCAGGCAGCTTTCACACGCGTTTTCAGAGCATTATAAACAAAGAATAAGTGCCAAAGTCATTATCCTCCTTTCCCTGAGCTAAAGAGTATCAGGCACATGCAGCTACTGTTCCTGCTAATCATCACTGCTGTAAGTCAGAACAGCAAAGACACAGACCTGTTTGATGTTTCTGACTAATAATTTCTGCCTAAGAGCAATTTAGCTAATAAAATGTAGTATGCAACAAGCCTTTTAGCACCTACCAATCATACTTTGCAATAACCCTCCTGAACAATATGGGGAAATTATATCATTTTATATCTTGTAATTCATAAATAAAACATTTCACTCATGTTAGTCCGGATGAACAAGTACCATCAGTACAAACAGATTTTTGTACATTTGGCCACGACAAACAGAAACAGATGGGAATCCACTTTCTAGCTACTATGTAGAAAAAAAGAACATATGTAGGTTTCTTAAAACACAGTAAAGAAAGTTTTTAATCAATGTTGGCATTTGCTGTGCACCAGTCTCTCTTTCAAGAATCAGGGTTAGAAAATGTGCTGTAACACATTATTTTCATAGACCAATTTGTTTGGTCTTCCAACAACAATGAAAGCCAAGCTGGATTCTCAGCAAGTGCTCAACAGTCTTAAAGACCATAAAAGTCTGAGTATGGAAGAAAGAAGCTGAGTACACAGCCAATCACATTTTGTAAAGCACGCACAGACATACTCTTAGGAACCAGAAAATAACACTGAACACCACCTGAAAAAAGACTTTAGCAAGGATATCGGAGGTAATACTCTTAGTAGAACAAAACAGGAATGTTTGTATTAGTACAAAAACAATTCTTAATATACAGATTCTAGGCTAATATCTATTCCTTTCTGAAAGGTGTCTTTGAAGATAAAGATAGTCAGACATATGTCTCTGTGACAATCTGGCTGAAAAAATGTTTGTGATGAAAAACAAGTTAATTTTTCTCAAATCTTTCATAAAATCAAAACAGGACAGTTTTAGGTATATGTATTCCATGGCATTTCACAAAAGAATCATAGAAGTCATGGAATAGCAATTTTTAGACTGAATGTAAATCTCTGTGTTGAGAAATTTAATTTGAAACGCAGAATTTAAGAGAAAGAGAAGAACAAGAAATCTGAGGATTTTTCACAAGCAGAATCTTAGATAATTTTTTTGCCAAATGAGGACAACTGGAACCAAACTAGAAAATCAAGGCACAGAAGAAAAGATGGCAATCTTGCTTGTACCAACATTAGAACATATTAATCTAATAAATAATAAAAGGTTCAACCAGATCTAAGTATGCTGGATTTTCTCACTATTCAGAGTTAAATTGCTGTTAACAAATACTGCATATGTTGATTATCATCATCAAAACCAACACTGTACACTTAAAACACTATTTTCATTGTCAAACTGGAGGTGGAAAGGAGAATTTGTAGAAATGGCATTTTTTTATTAAATCCAGACCTCAATTATCCCTTCAACTTCATGAGCAATACACTCCACTTTTTTCCAGCAAATAAGAAGCCAGATCTTTTTAATGGTTTAATGAGTATACAAATCTATTTACAGACAAAGGATAGAATTTAAATTTTAGGACAACAGATGGATTGTGCAAGTATTGCAGTCTTCTCATTATTGAAAGGCAATCTTTTCATCAATCCATTGATAAGGTAAAGTCCTCAGAGACTAAGCCAGTTTGCAATATTTTAATTACAGTGTTTTCAGGGTAAATAATAATTTCTGTTGCTCATATCCAGTATTATCCAATGTTTTAATAAGCAAAAATTAAGAAATAACCAGAGAAGTGAAGGACACTAAATTAAGCTGATACTCCAGATTTACTTCTTTCAGTTAAGAAGAGAATTTTAATATACTTGATAACAGACAGGCATTCTCTCCTCAAAAATTTCTGAGTTGAAGAGAAAGGGCTAACATCACAACTTGAGGTACTCAACAAAGGAAAGTTTGCAAGGCTTTCTTAAACTACATAGAATTTAAATATGGCAGTTAATCCTATTTACTAAAAGAAGGCTGTTCTCTGGCACTACAATATATGAGGTACACTCAGCTTTTTCACAACAATTATCCTTCATTTCCCTGATACTTCAGTTTAAATCAGACCTGAGTTTGACCTAGTCTATCTAGACGCCCTTTACCAATTTGCAAAAAATTACTTACTGCAACTTTTCCTTCTTAACATGGGAACAGATACCACTGCAGTTGCAATTTTCATTCTGTGATTAACTCAGTGTAAGTTTGTTTGGGGTTTTTTTGCTTGATTGTTTTCGGTTTTTTGTTTTATTTAATCCTATAATGTATATCTTTTTTCCATCTTCATAATTAACATATAAGGGTAGTTTTTAACATTTTATTTTTATCATATCAGAGATAATCTACCCAAGCTGGTTAAGATAAGAAAAAAATAAATATCACAATTTGCAATTTTAGCAAGTTTTTCTAAAAAAAAAGGAAAACCCTAATATCAATTATTGTGAGATCTGTTGAGATTTACTACCTAAAAGAAAACATGAGATGAATTCAGCAAAAAATTAATTTGGAATTCTTAGAAAAAAGTGCAGACAAAACAGAGTCTGATAAATCTCCTACAAATTATGAGGATTTTCTCTTAGAGACAGCTGGTAGAGAATTGATAGATATTAACAAACTTTGTCATCAATTTAGTGCATAATAAAATTTTCCAAAATCATAACTTCTCAGACCTTACATGCATACTAAAAACCTTTACCTGCTATCAGCAGCACAAATTTCTTGTGTAGAACTTCGAGTAAGAGCACATGCAGAGATAAAGAGATAGACAGACAGACATATAAGTTTTTAAAATTCCACAGACTTTGTGGTTACATAGCTCTTAATCTCTTGGTGAGAAATTCCTTAAGGAAAAATAAATCCAGCTCTATTTACTCTACCAGATTACACATAGAATGTGTTTGGTTGTTACTTGTATTTGCTTGAATACAGGTGTCACACAGAAATGACTTAGGCACTGGGACAGTAAATATATTGCAGTTGGGGAACTTCAGATTCTGTTTATTCTGCATTGAAAAAATATTTCTCAGAGCTGTTCTAGGTACTACACAAGCTCTTAAAAATACCTAATAAGAGATATTTCATGATCCAACAGCCTTTCAGTACGAAAATGTTTTCCTAAAATGTAATATAATCATTTTTCATGCAACTGAAGTATAACCTCTTTTGTATTTTATTTTGCTTGGACACAGAGAACAAAGGAGTAACATTGCCTTCAAAAAAACCTCATGAAAGGCTTGTAGTATCATGCTTCAGTTTTCCCTTTTTCAGACCAAGCAAACCAAATTATCTCATTGTTTATGTAATTACTGCCCACTACTGCTTTCTACTACTCTCTCATTTTCATAGTAGTATTTACTGACATCCTCTACCCAAAGGGGAAAGAGTTCTCCAAATGAGACTTCATCAGCTTCAGGTGAAATAGTCAATTCACGTGTCTTCCATAACAACACGATGTTAGGATAACATCTTGTTTGATGTTAATGCAAGATGCTAGGAGTTCAGGAGAAAGGTGAAAATTTTCATTATTCAACCAGTATCAGCAATGTAAGTAACTAGAGAAGAATTTGTGCTAAGCCCTGCATTCTCTTTTACAAATTCAACGCATTCAGTACCAGGTGTGTACAGTAAAAATCAGTGCATTTAGAAAATGTCAAACTTTCAATTATGTATTGTCCTGATAAACCCAGTGCTGTAGTAGAAGCATTACTTTGAGCTGAAGTTTGCAATAGCATATAGATACTATATTTTGTTTATACCCAGAAGCATTCACTTTAGTTTTTAAATTTTTTTTCTTGGTCAGAAGTACAACTAGTTTTACCCAGTTTAGAATATTACCTTCACTAAAAAAATGCATGCTGATGACAATACCAGTCTTTGAACACAACAGGACAAATTGGTGGCAAATACAGCATTTGCTACAAAGGATCTTCGTGATTCAGTTCCTGAGAAACTCGCTATTTGTGAATGTTTGAAAACTAAGGAAGTCACACTCCTTTGTTCCAGAATATTCTGTTCCATTATCCTTGTTTTTCCTCAGGGAAATTGTAGCAGTTAAAAATAACCTTGTCAGCCAATGCCAAAGACTCAACAGCCTCTTCACTACTAAACTCTTAACAGTTGAAGCTATTGTGGCAACTGCAGTAGGAAATCTGCTGCAGACACTCCTAATCTCCAAAACCAGTGCTCCTGTCAATAGTCCATTAACTCCATCAGTATTAGAAGCTGGCAGAGTACTTCTAAATTACTCCTGTCAGAAAAAAAGTGGTTCTTAAAATAATGCCTGAAACCCACCCTCTCCCCTTATGACCCAACTGTGGGAAGGAGATCACCTAAATCCACAGCAAAAATCAAAAGGGAAAGCAGAAAAGTTAAGAAAATGTTGGGTTTGGTTACAGTGGTTCAGTGGCCACAACAAAACCCACAACGTCTTCAGATACCATGTGATGGCCCTGGACCTGCAACAAGCTAAGGTGATAAATGTAAAAGGATACCTGGTAAATCCTAATTTTAGCATTTCATTTGCAAGCAAAAGAACTCTCTTGTAGCAGAGTTATTTTATGTACATGTGTATTTAGTCATATTTTGCCTATACTGAAGACTA
>WAAE01029299.1:0-11531 GCA_013400495.1 Nicator chloris | reverse complement strand
TAAGCTCCTTCAACTAAAACAACAAAAAATCCTTGAGGAAAATGTCGGTTTCTGTTGGCAGGTTATAATTGCACAAGCAAATACAAAATGATGCCAAAATATTGTAGTGAGGTTTTATTTGAAGTGGACACCTGCACACAGGGAGCTGGCTTGCAACCAATGATTCATTCCTCCATTCAGTTCAATTCAAAATTATTTAATTGGCGTGATAAGCTATGACAGGTAATCCTTTCCAAAAATATATGAATATCTAAATTCTAAAAAAAGTCTTCCCAAAGAAGATTCAGCTCTGAAATACAAAATTAAAGATTTACTTTTTTTAAAAAAAAGTATTCTTTCTGCAGTAAATATCAATTGTGATGGCAATTTTTTTACATGCTGAAATGCTGAAGCTGCTTTTGAAATTTGCAGTTTACATATGACTTAATGCAGTTGAAAGGTTTTTTTGAAAACACCATCTCTGAAATATTCATCCCAGACATCTTAACTGATGTGAGAGTGCACATGGATAGTATAAGAAAGAATCCCTTGGAAATCAGAGAAAGCCGTATGTAGAAATTGCACTGGAACTAAATGCTGGAAATGTTGCTGCACAATTGACTCTTTGACATTAGTACCAATCATGATGAGCTCTAAGAGGTGCACTCTGACAGTTTCTGAGAATCCCAAACATCCTTGTACATTGCCTTCTGAGGGCTCCACACATGAAGCACTGGCTGAAGTTTGAGCTGCCGACTTGCAAAACTCAGGCTTCAGCACAGGGCAGGAGGGCAGGGGAGACAAGAGGAAGGGGAAACCTTGCTCTCTTCCCAGGAGGATGAGCTCTACATACTTATTCCTTTTCACTTCCGTGAATGTCTTCTGTAGATTTATTTTGTGACATTTTAAAGGTAGGATTTTGGTTGCTAAATCTTGTAATGAAAGCCAGGGTCCATGAATGCAAGCATATAAATTCCACGTCAAGTAAAATGCACAAGTACAGTAGGGCACCATGATGTTAATTTGCAAACATTGAGACTTGAAAGAGACATCATAGGCTTGAAAGTTACCTCTCAGTCTGCTGGATGTGGAAACTCTCTGCTTTGACAGCATTCTGGTGACAACTCCTGCATCTACCTTGGGCAACACTGCAGAGACAGGGCAGCTGCAAGGTCCTATTATATGCTGCTAAAGGGAATGCCTGATTGGGCTCCTGAAGCAACCCTCCTAGTTCCAACTGAGGGTGTTAAAAAAAAGAAAAAAGGAAAACTATTCTGTAAATACAAAAACAAAAATCAAACACAGGACTAACTTAACCTCCTATGATGAATTGTCAAAATACAGTTTCTCAAGTCATCTGCTTCATCTGATATCTAGTTCAGCTTTCTAAGTACTGGTTTTATTGTAAGAATCAATCTATGTCGTTGGTGGAAAAAAAAACAAAACACTGTTATTATCAATTCTTGATAACCAGTTTCTGGAAATTTCCTTCTTGGAGTAAGCTGTATTTAGTCTTATTCAAAAAGAAGCTAAGATTTAGATGCCACAGAGCATCACTTAAGAGCACCATGTGCTGGTCTTGTGTCATTATTCCACAGACACTGGTGTAATTTTCTGACTCCTCTTTGAAAAAGCTTCCCTCTCTCCCCACCTCCATATACATTACAGCAATGTCTGTCTACCTGCAGAGATCCTAAAATATAGTTTCAAAGGGAATTTCTCAGTCCTGTCACCTCAAAGGCTGTTCAGCCCTGAGGCTACTCCTCATCTCCTGTCACCAACAGAGAGCTCAATGTAGAGCAGGACTGAGAAAGGACAGCTAGCTCCCCAGCTGGAATTTCCCTTCCTTCCTGTGTGCTTCCCTAAGAGGAAAAAGAATAGAAAGGTCTCCAGCTACCACTTGGAGGATCACAACATCATTTAGGTTGAAAAACCTTTAAGATCCTGAAATCCACCTATAGTGCTGTGAGGGTTGTTGCATAGTGCTGGATCCAGAACCTCATCTGTCCTAGGATTTGATCCTAGTATGGCCAGATTCCACCCACTTCCAACACACTAGAACTGCATAATCTTATGATAAGACACCACATTTTCAGGACTAAACAGCCTTCTGAGAACACAGCTGCTAAACAAGGGCTGGAGAAGCCAAAGGGAGGCAAAATAACAGCCTGCAGGTGCGTTCATCATCCTTGTCTCTCTCAAGATCCCCTTCTGAACACATGCATTCAGGCAGACTAATTTTGCATTGGTCATAGACCTAGTGCTTTAATAAAAGATAATATTCATTATGGGAGTGTCATTAACTTGGAGGATGCTTCATTTTATGCTCACCTTCAGAACTACTGGCAATCAGCCTGTCTCAGGTGGCTCTGTGCCAGGCCCAGCAGGTTGTTGGATTTATTGCCCACAATCACCACTTTTGTCCAGATTTATCACACCTCACTGTGACCATTAGCACCCTTGATTACCTCTTCATCTTTGCTGTTTTGAATCACAACTTTGATGTATAATATCTCCTCAAGCAAGGACATTTCCCCTTCAACAGCAATTCTGAGTGGTACACAAACAACTGGAAATACTCCATCAGCATTTTCAGGTACAGAGAGTTTGTGACAAGGCTTTTATTCTTGAGAATATCAAGAATCTCTTTTTCTGATGATTATTCCATTCCATGCAGTAGTTATCATGGTATGCCTGTGTAATCCAGATCCAGGACAACCATCTTAAGTAATAAACACTAAAGGGAGCAGAAACTTATCTAGAAATCACAGGACCTCCTAATTGATCCTTCAGACAAAAATCTCCTTCTTTATGATCACCTGCGCTTCATCAGACCTACCTGGAAATATCTGCAAACTTCCCTACAATTGTTTATTAGCTTTCAAGTGAGCAACAGGAAAAAAACAGACTGACTCTGTCACTTTGGTCAATTTTTCCCACTGGCACAAGGCTGTTGGAGTTTTCCCTTGTTCTTCTTTTCTTCCTAAATTCACCTTTTGTCTCTTGCTGCAGGCTACAAAACTACTTGGAGCAGAGATTAGGTGAGTTTGCCCTGTATTTAGAAAACCTCTGCTAACAATTCAAGCTAGACCACAGCTATGAATCTAATGATAGTAGTACAATGAAAATTTCTCTAAAGTGTACTTCAGAAAAAAAGGGAATTCTTTTAACGAGGTTGTTTTCTTCTCCAAGTGAAGTATACTGATATAGTAGGTAGCAAACTTTGTGAGAAAGAGTCTGAGGGATGGAGTGCCCCTGCTTCTGTCTGGCATTGATGACAAGTAAGGTGTTTCATCAGATTCCTGCAGGACTTGTGTTTGAATATTACTCACCTCGAGAGATGTTTTTCATAGCAATATTATCCAGGCAAAAGCAGGTGGACAGGTATGAATGTTCTTGCTTCTTGGGCCCAGAGCACAGGGGCAAGCAGTGAGCTCAAACATATTTCCTCACACAGCTTATCCTCCTGCCTGGCACGTCAAAAGTCCCCAGAGCTGTGCTTGCTGACCTGGCTGTGAGCACAGCTACATGCAGGCACAGTGCTCACAGCAGTGAGGCTCTGCAGACATCACACTTCCCACCACAGGATGCAGTACTGACACAGTGGGTACCAGCCCAGCAAATTCACCTCTGGCAAGAAGCAAAACCATAAGAAATATCACAGTGTGGCATCCAACGAACTTTACTTCCTTCCCTCTGCCAACTTTAGCTGCCTTCTCTTCTCTTTGAGCTGTAGAATTCCCTACCCCTCTGCTGCAGCGGTGAGGCCCACGGGTTAAAAAATTACACACTTTATCTCCAGCATCCCAAATAATTTTATTGGCATTCTAAACACCTCTTCTACTTTTGTTCCATTCCTTCTTTCCTAGCCTGGCAAATTCTTAAGTATGTGCCTTCTCTATAACTATAAACAGTCCCACAGAGGATGTCTGTAATGGCAACTGCCCTGTCAGATGGAATAAAGATTAAAACTGATGGATAAGGAGGAGGTTCAAACAAAAATTGTAGTAATGAGTCCACCCAGCAGCCTGCATTTTCTTAGTTTGCTTGCTTCTTGGAGCCTAACAGCCACCAGACCACCTGTTTCCTGTCACTGCAGCTCAGCTGTTGTTCACAAACTTCAAATATTTGTACCAGTAATTAAATTGTGCCAGCAAACCACTAATAAATTTAGTTATTGCTGAAAGGAGCTAAAATCATTTATCAGATCTGAGTGGATCATCAATGTGTTTTTGAATTTAATGAAAATGAGAATTGGGTCAGCAGGAGGAAGAGGAGACATCAATTAAAAAATATATCTATACTGGAGTCTCAAAAGCCATTAACATTGATTTCAATCCAGGACACAGGGCCTGGCTGGCAAAAAGCATTGAAGAATAATTAAAAAGGCTTTTATTTTTTTTTTCCTGTGGCTAGAATACAGTAGCAGAGCTTCAAGAAGTGGAAGTAAATAGAATGTAATCACTCCAGAGAGCTATGAAGGGCTATGAGAAGCTGTTAATGCTACTGCGTTTGTTTGGTCTCCTCTCATATCTTTATTTGCATTTTTAAAGTTGAATATTTGCTTTTAATGGAGAAGAATGCGGGACTGGAGCTGGAATTCCTTCTGCCCCTTCAAGCTGTTCTTCTCACAGGCTCATCACTGCACTGAACCGTTGTGAGAGCTTCTGTTGCTGAAGATGATACAGTCAGACAGGGTCCTCACAGATGAACCATGTTCAGGTAGGGGTGGTAACACAGGCTGGCTTGGCTTAACTGTATTTTGATGTTTGTAAAATCCCCACCATAAATAATGTAACTATTCCATTCTTGAGTCAAAAATGTGTCACCTCTGGGTCAGCCCAATCATGCAGAGACTGTAGATGACATAGACGAACTTCTTTCATCTTCCTGCTCTTTATTTTCAAGTCAATATGGTCTGCTCTGAATGACCCAAACAGGATTGACTTTTCATTAAAAAATAAATCACAGAGCTGGTATATGACCATAAGAACTTTGTTGCAGACTGGATCCAAGAAGGTCTTTGGGTCTGCTAACAACAGCTTTTCTGTCCTTGAAGGATTTTCAAAACTGCAGCTACATGACTACCAAGGTCAGTGGGTTTTTTTCAGTGTCATTTGTGAAGAAGTTACATGATAAAGAACTAAGTTAAAATTCAACCTCCATAAAAAAAAGGAAAACTATTATGTCTTCCTCCTCACATATTTTTGAATAGATGGGTATGATTCTGCTTTTGTATCTTTGGTAGACCTTTTCTCATCTAATTCAACCCATTAACCCTTCAGAAAACTCTCCAGATTCAAGGGTTTCTCTTTCTTGTTAGTTTGCAAGGATTTTTCTTTTTCTTTGCCTAATGTCTTGACCACTCACACAGTGGTCCAATAAATGCCAAGCTTCCTTAAAGTGAGAAATGGGGGAGAGAGGCAGAGGAATCCAGGGGCTGCAGTATTCCCTAAGAAATAGCATATACACCACCTGTTTTGATTGTACCCTACTTTAACAGCTGTTCATTGAATTTGGCTAGACTGTCATTCACAAGGAAGGAAGGTAGGCTTGTATTCTTCTTAAACTTAATGCGCTCAGGCTAGAAAAATAAGGACAAAACAACTCTGTATGGGCTTGGTTGGCACATTATTAGCCCTAATTCCACTAATTAGTGGAAAACAGCCAGTCAAAGGCTGGGTACTCTGTTCTTTGCACCAGACAATACCTGAAAACCTTCTAGTGCTATAGCAGTCACACAGGTTAGCTAGTTTGTGTGCCAAATCAAGTTACCTATCAGAACCATAAGAGCTTCCTTTTCTTAAAAAGGCAATTTACTTCATTCAGACACAAATGTATTTTAATTAGTGTATATTTATATTGGAAATAGTTATCAGAAAACTGACAACATCTCAATCAGAAATCTTGTTGGTCTATGACTTGAGAGCTGGTAGTCAAACATCTGGGGATCACTTTACTGTCTTCCATTTTCTCCCCCATTGGCTGTGGCAAAGCAAGCCAAATGGTATTTAGGGAACCCTGCAAAACTCATAGCTCTTGCCAGGTTACTGTCTGTAGGTATGAAAATTTAAGCTTTTGTGATTTGGAGTCACTGTCCCTGGAGGTGTTTAAGTAAAGACTGGATGTGGCCCTCACTGCCAGGGTCTGGCTGACCAAGGTGGTGTTAGGTCACAGGTTGGGCTCAATGACCTCAAAGGTATTTTCCAACCGAGTTTGTTCTGTGATTCTATGATTTATGTCTCTAATTATTTCATATGAGCTGTGTAGCTAAAAAATATGCATATCCTGAGATGCACATTCAGATTATTAAAAAAAAAAAACAGCAATTGAAATGCAGTTGAAGTTTTGCAATTAAAACATTCCCTAACATCTGCCTGGTGGATACATTTGCACCTTTATAGTAACTAAAACATTTCCCTGTACATGCAGAAATTCTGCATCAGATGGCCACTCTATCAAGTTGGCTCAAAAAAAATTGAAAAAAGAACCACCTAAGCTATTAGGGTTTTTTTCTGATACTTTTCTTGCTTAGAGAAAATCAACTGATATCACTGCTGTCTTCATTAGATTGCAGGTCAGTCAGTGACACACTGTATGTGACTTTTAGATGTTGTTGAGAAACAAAATTAATTGCCCAAAATATGGACAGTTGCAACATGAACAGAGGAAGGTGGAAAATAGGGCTTCAGAAAATACCACACTTTGACCATCGTTTCAAAAAGTAATTTTACTGGAGTATGACTGCAATTGTTAGCAAAATTACTTGACAAATAGATGGTCCAGCAATTACTGCTTCAACATTTTAGCTGAAAGGTCATTAAAATTTGCTTCTCTTACAAAACAAAGAAATATCTTGGTGCAGATTATATCTACCTAATATCATGGGGGCTTGTGCAGATCAATTGGAATTCAGCTCCTTTTGCTTACTTGCATCTGCTTTCAGCATATTTTGGCACAATTCTTTATCCTGCATTTCCATTAGTCTAAGGACACTTGGGTGATCTCTGAAACCTCTGGAGAAAAATAAGTTGATTAGTTTTGTTTTGTTTTGTTTTGCTGTCTGAAATTTTGGGAAGATCAAGGGAGTATTTTATTAAAAAATTCCTAAATCTGTAATAGATTTTTCTCTTTTGAGCGAAATCTGAGGCTTAATTTAAAGCCATTTGGTTTAGTATTAGTGACTTTTATAGAGCATCAAACTGGCCCAATAACCAGCTCTTGGAGAAGTCATTCTATTTCTGAAAATATTTGGTTAAATAAATAAATTCACTTCTAAACTCTTCTCAAGCTGCTTTTTTTTTTTTTGCAAAGAAATGACTCTATGTGGAATTTGGGAGTAAGTCTGGAGAGAAGGAAGTGACATAGGAATATTTCCCTTCACTACTTCTGGAAAAAAGAAATCTCATGAGGCCTCAGGCTCAAAGGTACACCCTTTGATCACAGGACAAAAATACCCTTCTGCTTTCAGATATAACCCCATCGTGACCTTTATGACCAAGGCAAAATCAAATATTCATCAGTGTTAGAATTCAAAAAGTAGTTTTAGGGATTATGAATAATCAGGAGTGGAAAATGAAACTGCAAAACTTCTAATATTCCCTGATTTTACACAGGCAGAACTTAGCGTTTAACAAATCAGTTTAAGGATTCCAATCATATCTGTGAGCAGAAGTCTCAAGTGCACAGATAAATTTTTATGTTCAACATGTTTGCACTTAAAAGTGCAGATGCTAAAATTGAGCCATTTCTAAAACATTTCCAGAATATCAATTTACTGTTGGCTAGAGAGGATGTTCTCATAGAGGAACCTCTGGCAGGGGCAGGCCAGAGGCACAGCCAGTGTAGCAAGGGAATTTGAAAAGCCAGATGAGATAGGTAGGCTTCAAGATCTGAGGGGAATTTATTCTTGAACCTATCCCTATGTAAACTGCACCTGGACTTAATAAAGAAGTTACATCTGAGGATAGAGCATTTTAATTTTTTCTCCCCACCCCATAAAACTCCAAGTTTCTTTGCCTTGGTGACACAGCCTGTCCCAGGCTTTTCTGCACCTTGGCAGCAAGCAAAATACTGTCCACTATCTTGTACTTGTCATACCAAAACCACCAGTTCCTAACCCCTCTGTTCCCTGGGAGGTCCCTGAGCACCCCATTCATCTCAGGCAGTGGCTGCAAAATGCCTGCCCTGTTAGTGCCCTTCCAGGCCTTGCATTTGCCAATCCTCCTCCTTCCACTGGTTTAACTGCAGCTTCCTCTGACCCTCTGCACAGTCTCTTGCCATCTGCAACAGCCTTCCAGTATCTCTCTGCCTCATCAGCTCTCCATCCCTTATCAGATCTCATCTGCAAACCTCTCCTCATTCCCCTGCCTGCATCTCTAAATTTCATCCACTCTCTTCTCTCTGCTATTGGCCTTTGACTCTCTTTAATATGTTCTACAGGTAGTTTCTTTCTGCCTCTGTTGGTCTGTAATTTATACAGTATAATATCTATGGTCTTGTGTTATTTATTTTATAAAGCATTTTAAGAGAAGAGTTCACATGATAGGAGTGATAAAAAATAAACTTGTATTGAATTATTGATAGTCTGTTAAGATGAGCTTGTACTATTGTCATCTCTTTTCTTTCTTTCTCTTTTCTGTCTTTTCACTTCCCTTCCCAAAATGCCCCAGAAATTTTATCTAAGTCTGAAGTATGCATCTCCTGCTAACTGAACAGTGATAACTTCACAGAGTTAAATGTGGGTGATTGGTAGAGCATGAAAGCGATGCTGTCCAGGACACCTCAAAGAAAGAATGAATCTTTGAAACAGTGCTTACCAAAACAAAATAGAAAAAAAAATTCATGTAATTCTCAGGGGCTTATGGCCTTGGATAATCAAAGTGCATAGTCACACTCCTGGGGACAGAGAAAGAAGGAAGCAGCAGGAGGCTCTGCAGTGAGATCTGTTAACTTGCAGATACACCAGCATCACAGACCTAAAAAGCACTGAGGAAATATGAGGAGTGCAAATCTCTTCCTTCTTTCTAAAGCCATGTCTGAGGAGCATAGTGGAGGTGCCAATATCTCCAGAGTACAAAAGCCACCTGGCAGATTTTATGTCCAGAGTATATGCTTAAAACTGTGGAGCTACATTATCGGCCACAGCAGTGTCAGGCCTTTAATACATTGGCAAAGGTTTTGCAGAAAGGAAGGAGGTTTCAAGTGGGAATGAAAGTTGGGAATGAATCTTGTCATTCTGGTCAACTGAACAACCCAGCTGGATAATTACAAAGCAACAGCAAAAATAGTAAGGCAGAATAACTTTTAATATATCTTAAATTTATTCTTTTAATTTCCTTTTCAATTCTTTTTTCATGAATTGCATAGATATGAATATCAGTCATCAGTTAAAATAGATCTTGAAAGTCTTTCATGAAATTATTTCTCTAAGTCTCCATTTTAATTTGCTTTTCTGCTTCTCTTGTGCTTTCTTTATTTTTTTATTTCTTTTCATTTTGCTTGCAATTACCTCCATGAAACTTATTTATATGTTTAATTTACTTTATGATTACAGGTACATTCTCACACTCTGGTAATTATCTCTGGAGCAGGTTATGATTGGCATAAGTAACGATAGCTAGCTTCAACAGAGGAGTCTGCAGTTCTCTCCCCGATTAATGGCATAGTTTTACTCCAAGATTCACAATAAAAGGAGGGAAGTTTTCTTAGTCTATGGCCCAGTTGTTGTTGTAGGATATCACTCAGGTCCTTAGCTGAGGCAAGTCATTCCAACTTTGGGTTACTGGAAGTGAATTATAACATCTAAAGCTCTGCTCCCTATTTCTTCTGTACTGCCTTTCCTGTTAACATTGCGGAATATTTTATGGCAAATTTAGGTTCTGCAGGTTCTTTAGGTTATGAGATGCTCGGGGAAACTACAAAAACAAAAAAATTTAAAAAAAATTCTCTCACCAAGGTAACAATTCTAGAAAGGAGAGTGTAGGAGTAAAATGTGAAAAGACTAAATTGCAGCCAAAGAGAATATCTGAGCAAAACAGGCTCTGAAATGTACTGTATTAATGTAAAGGTGGTCAAGGGTTATCCCACTATGAATTTGTGTCTGCAGCCAAGGGATGGAGAAAACAGCCCCATTAGTGTCTGGTACTGCTAGGGCGGCAGCAGGTAGGGAAATAGAAGGGAAAGGAAGACTGATGTTAAGGAATTTAGGACTTTTAGGCCAAATACAAACTCAGCCAAAATAAGTGAGAGACAAACCAATGTCTTGGCCAGTCCTGGATTCTGATGTGGCTGAGCTGCCCCATTTGTTAAAGGTAACGGGTCTCCTCACTCTATTCAGTGCTGTAGGAGTAGCTCCTCAGCTCCTTCTAAGGAGGACCTAAACTCAATTTCAGTTTAGAAGAACTGCCTTCAATAAAATCAGATGGGATTTCTTTCCCCAGTGGGTTAATACATGGAATTTATAAAAGAGCAGTAAGGGCACTGATCTGATATTTGCATTACGTGTTGCATAGAATAAATCAAGACATTTCCTTGCCTTCATCTCCAGACAAAGCACAGCCTAATCAGCACTACATCTTCTGAATTTGCATTTGAGGACAAAGATGAAAGATTTTTTTTAACAGTCATGTAGCAGAAGTTGTGATGCAACAGATTAGAAATAGGGCTTGTTACAGAAGAACTGCTGTGAGGACAAATCATTAGATGACATTTAACCTATGCTGGCACTTTTGTTTGCCCTTAGAACATCACCTAATTAAATGTGGATTTATTCTGACAAGCCAGATGGTCCTCTGGTTACTGCAAGGAGTCATGACATGCCAGATCTATTCCTGGCTCTGCCACTTATCTGTCCTGCGACCTTTGCAAACCACTTAACCTCTTTACACCTTCAAATTCCATTTATGATACCAGAAGAATAACATGACTTTTACTGTGCAAAGGCTTTGCACAGTCCAGTGCATTAAGATCACTAGCTGCTCCACTGTCAATGAGAGGACACCAGATTTAAGTTTGTGGAGCTACATGATCAGCTGCCATTAACTGTTCCATATCCCCTGACTTAAATGGACTCTGACTAATTCATGCTCTCTGAAGATTTGCCTCACTTTGTGTTCTCATTTAATTTGCAATCTGAGTATTTCATTTGCTGTATTTTACCATTAAGGTTGCATTCTTTTATATTGTTTTTAATAAGCTATTAACAAATTTATTCAAGGGTAATAAATTCTTATGAAGTCAATGAATCAGTGACTTGCTCTTATTGTTGCTAATAGTCACCTCTCATTTCAGCCATGTGTGCTTCCAAGATGTTTTATTAAAAGTAGTTATTGCTATGTCAATTTAAGTTTTGAAAATAGAAGTAATTTTAATCTCTTCTCAGAATTCAGGTTTTTTAGGAAATACTCCTATACCTTTGAAACTTAAGAGGTTCTTTTCCCTTCAAATTGGGACATTGATCAAAAACCAAGAAAACATCAAAAACTACTCTTACGCTTTTCTCAGGCTTTCCAAGAAATACCAAAGTTATTAAAAAAATATTAAAAAAATAT
>WAAE01029298.1:0-13406 GCA_013400495.1 Nicator chloris | reverse complement strand
ATTATATTTATTTCAATATTTCTTTGAATTGAAATTTTGACTACTGGTATTGGCATCACACACCATTGTGATGGATGCTATCGTGATTTCTCTCTTTTGGAAAAGCTGTTAAAACAGAGATCAGTCACAGCTAACAAAAATCCTAGCACAGTACTGTAATTGTGTGCTGAACTTGCCCAAACATAGCAATTTTGCAGTTTTGTTCTTTTTACTCTCATTTATATCACTAGCTTTTTTTTTTAGTTAGTGACACCAAGTCAGACAGCAATGCCCTAAAATATCTCTAAAAAACCAACCAACCAAACAAAAACCATCACCATGGGCAAGTAATTCAAAGGACTTTTAATAATCTATAAAAAATAAGACTTCAAGTATGTCAGAGAAATGTAGTTCTTCGTATTAGCTTTTTCTTTTTGTAAAGTTCCTAAGCATTCATGTATTTAGAAAAAATCTCCAAACATTAAACATTACACTGCAAATTTCACTACTAAATCACAGAAATATTTAGGGTAGAAAAGACCTCCAAAATCATCGAGTCCAACCTTTGACCCATCAGCACCATGACAACTAAGCCATTGCACTAAGTGCCACATCCAGTCACTTCCTGAACACCTCCAGGGATGGTGACTCCACCATTTCCCTGGGCAGCCCATTCCAGGGTTTAACAACCCTTTCCATAAAAAATTCTCCCTGATGTCCAACCTGAACCACCCCTGGTGCAGCTTGAGGCTGTGTGCTCTTTTTGTTCATTGCCTGGGAGAAGCCAACCCCCCTGGGCCCCCACAGCCTCATTTCAGGCCATTGTAGAGAGTGATAAGGTTCCCTCCTGAGCTTCCTTTTCTCCAGACTAAACACCCTGGGGCCTCAACCACTCCTTACAAGGCTTGCATTCCAGACCTTTCACCAGCTCTGTTGCCATTCTCCGGACATGCTCCAGCCTGTCAATGTCTTTCTTGTTGTGAGGGGCCCAGAACTGGACACAGTGCTTGAGATATGGCCTCAGCACCCAGTACAGGGGGACAACATTTTTTCTGATCCCACTGGTCACACTATTGGTGATAAAGGTTAGGATGCCATTGGCCTTCCTGGCCACGTGGGCACACGCAGGCTCATGTTGACCAAGAGCCCCTAAGGAGGAATTCAGGGACCAGCTGCCAACTGGATTTAGCTCCATTCTACACAACTCTCTGGGTCTGGTCATCCAGCCACCCAGCCAATTTTTCACCCATCAAAAGCCATGAGCAGGCCGTTGGTGTACCTCTTATTCCTTTTAGGTAACAAGTAATTTTCATGCTCTAGGTATAAGCAGGACAAGTTTTACATATCCACAGAGGACCGAAAAATGAAATGTTATAAAGAGATGGGATGGACAGAACACGCCATTCTTTTACTTCTACTTTATAGGCTTCAAAGCTGAGTGCTGAATACCTTCCAACCACTTACTGGTGTCTGACATCCACATCACCTCTGAATCAGTTGCAAAGCATGAGATCAGGACACTGAATAACAAACCCTGGACACAGCACATCTTTGAAGTTTTCACTGATCATTGTACTCCATTTGAGTCTGAATGGACCTACTTTGAACACTCAAATCTCCTTTGTCCCCATCTTGTGTGGGTTAAGTTTTCATTTTCAGCTCCATCCTAAATTCTTTGTTCTCAGGCCTATAATTTCTCACTTGAACCAAAATGTGTTCTTTGTTCACTCATGTTCTATGACAGCCATGGACACTCCGCTTTCCTGGCTGACAGCCACAAAATTTGCAACACTTAAGTACAGCTCTTGTAATTTTTGTTCCTTTCACTTTCTTCATCTCTCTAGCAATTTAATATACTTGGGACAAACCTGAGGCAATTTATTCTTGCTTCTCTCCTGTCTGCAAAAAAATAAGCTCTTCTGTTTCTCACATAAAAATATCATCTGTACTTGAGATAACTTCTGAAAATTGTTCAGACACATAAAACTGATCAGCTACAACACTGATGAGGGGAGATAATAAAGAGAACCAGCAGCTTCTCTGAGTGTCACAGTACTGCTTGTACCCTGAATTGAGAAGGCACTGTATTGAACACAGCAAGAACTAAGAATGACTGGGGTTTCACATGGTGTGCAAGGTCTGGAGCCTGTGTTTATTCTCCTTACTCCTGTATTTACATCCATTATCCTCAGCTCAAAATTGTAGACAACTCTTTGCAAATGAATAATGTCTCAGAGTATCTGCAACACCCAATTATTCTTTGACTTTTTAAACAAAATTCAGGTTGGTTTGTTTGGTTTTTATTTTAGGAAAAAAGCAGCAGAATGACTGTCAAGTTTCACCATACATTTCTTCTGCTCTTGTTTGTTGTATACACACATCAGAGACTGATGGTGAAATAGCAATAAACTCCTTTTTCATTTTTAAAGGCTATCTCTTTTTTCCAGTCATAGTCGTGGTCATGTTCTCTTATTCTTCCTTGGTTGTTTTCTCAGAAATGCAGTGTTGTCCTGTGTTTTCAGCTTAAAAAAAAAAAAAAAAATATTCTTTATTCAAGTTTGAAGCACACCTATTTGAAATGTCAAAAGAAGCAAATTGGCCAGAAGGGTTTTTCTCAGTCTGTGATAGTTGGACAGGGGAAACCATTACTGTTGCTCCCTGAAATATCTCTCCTCATGTCCCATGACCACTCCCAAACTTAAGAAAATCTAGACTTTCCCATGCACCCAACCCAAATACTGTGAGAGCAAAGTATAAATAAGCCCCACACACCATTTAGTCCTTTTATTTATTATCAAAGAAAACTATTATGCAAAAACTCAGCTAGATATACCCAGACTAGCATTGTTAGGATGAGGAAAAGGGGGAGAGAATATATTCAAAAAACTAGTGAGTCTTTGGATAGAAAATAAAAAATTAATTGGCTATTGAAAACTTAAAGTTAGAGGGGGATGAAAAAGACGTAAACTCTGTAAAAGTGCATTCTTTCTCTAAAAATACAGTTTGACAGATAAACTCTTTAATCATTTAAGAGTTATGTTCAGCCAGTTAAAATGCAGGTAAAACACTCTAAGTCCTCTGGATCATTGTTCTGTGCAACCTAGGCTCAAATCTCTTCACAGAGAGTAAGCAGCAACAACATGAATAATTTAAAAGCATCAAGGAATGGAAAAGGAGGACACACAGAAACTTCACTTTTGGTACCAAGAGGTGTATTCATAAATCATTGCTGCTTTACAAATATGGTTCATACCTATATCAAAACAAGTTGTCAGATCTTCGTCTCGATTAGCTTTAGCTTGTACTTGTCCAATTTTTTCAGTTTGTATTAATTACAGACAGCTCTTTAAGAAAGACAAATCTGCTGTCTTGTTCTGGCCTTTGATTTTGATTGTCGCAAGCATAATTTACACATTTACCAGTACCTGTGTTTGTTATACCCTTGTAATCTAATAACCTGTTTCCTTTTTCTCTAATGGCTTACACACCAACACCCCAAAATCCCTTTATCTTTCGTGATGTCTCTCTCCTGGCTGAAATTTCATTTTTCCTGTTTTCTGAAAAGCGTGAGTAGTAAAGGGTTCTTCCTCCCCCCACCCACTTTTAGTGATTTCTTTGCTCACCTCCTGACACACAGCTCATTAGCCTGTGGTGTGTGTCCAATTTCTGCATTTGTTGGCTGTCACAGAAGGAAATGGATAGTTACTTCCAAAGAGCAGATACTTCTCATTCTCTGCCTTTAATAAAATCGTAACCTTAGTCATGATCATTCTCAAAAGACTTAGATTCACTCTCAGTTATGCTAACAATGAAGTTAAGCTGATATTAACTGAGTTAGTGGTGCACATTTTCTGTCTGTTGTGATATTTTTCAAACGCTGCAGAAACCCTTCTCTTGCTTAAAGTTAGACACATGCTTTAAATGACAACACAAGTGCTTGAGCTTATTACATCCTCAGTGGTACACCTGAACCATTTATTTCAAGGCTGAATTGCTGCAGAACACGCACCATACATCAAACAGTCCGTGTTCCACAAAACTTGACCCAGAAGCATCTGCAGATAAGGCACCTATCAAAAAGTTGATCTCGTTCTGTACTCTCATCACTTGGAATGACAGAAAAAATCTTGCCAAGGGTTTCAGCTTGGAACTTCTTAGTTGTCTTATCTCACAAGCTGCTATATTTAACCTAGTGAATACTTTTAACCAGTATTTTCCCAGAGAGATATCAGGTTTGCCCATTCTCTTGCAGATATCTATGACAAGCACAAAAATGCAATGTAGGCAAAATTCAGGCAGTAGATACTCGTACATGCAAAATGAGAAAACTTAAACAAAATCTGCAAGAGAGAAGAGAAACCAATTATGTCCAGGAGTAGAGTTAAATTTTTTAAACATAAATATATGATGGCCTTAAGCCTATAGAGAGGCTAAGATTAAGAAAGCTACAAAGAGCAGAGAAAGAAATCATAAGGACATATATGTGAGATTTTTATTGTATTGTTTTGCTGTGATTGCTCCAATACTTCTCTGAAAATATCAATCAACCCTTTATTTAACACAATTTCCACTGAAAAGGTGGTAGACAAAGCAGCATCAGAGTCCTGGGATGACCATTTCACCAGTGCTATTAATCTATTTAAATGGACCTGTACATATGGAAATATCTACATTATAGGTTATGGTATGGATGCAGTTTTGTTTGTGCACTGGAAAGCTATAAATGAACACTACAACACCAAAAGCAAAAATATCAAAAGATATGCCCCAGATGAAAATTCTCAATAACTTTTGAGCTTTATTGGAAAATAAGGGGCAGGTAACAGAAGAAGAAAATCAAAGAGAAAATGAAGAAGACATCATGCTGTCTTCTCCAAAAGGGAAACTGGTGATTCACAAGTGGACTTAGTAAAAACACCCTCTTGCATCTGTACATCACTACTTGTTCCTGACGATTGCCATAGACCTTCAGCAAAAGAAAGTGTCTCTGTTCCTTGAGCTTGTGCTAACACTGTTCTGGTCATCTGGGTAGACGTGAAAGGCAGAGGTACAAGCCATCTTCAGGGGTGGGTGGATAACCTAAAAATGAACAGACTTAGGGAAAAATTCAGAAATAGACTTGTTAAGACCTATTTGTCAAAAAGTAGTGAATATATTTATCTGAGTCAGAGTTTATTTGCTATAAATACTGTTCCTGGAGACAGGAATAGTAGGGGATCTAACAAAAGAAGGGGGAGAAGATCCTACAAATTTAATATTGAGCTACTATCTTTAAATTAAAGTTTCTTCAACCTGTATTTCTTTTGTGCTTCTCTTCAACCAGTATCTTCACAGCTAACTCTGATCTGGTTGTTAATGAGGTGCTACTTATGTGTATCGAAATTATCTATATAGGATAATATATATAATCTAATATAATCAGAAGCTTGCTTTATGTCAGGAAAAGACAAATTGAAGTCGTGTCAATAAATGCTCTTGTGCAAAATTGCAACATGAAACTGAATGTTAATATAAAACAAGTGTTGAAATGCAATACTGTTGTGTCCTAGATCTTCATGAAGTGCAGAACTGTTTATACATATTAACAGATGCAAGAATATGAACAGTTTGATGGAACTGTCATCCACTTCATAGAGGAAATACTGGAAAAGCATCAAAGCAGCATGACAACTTGACAATCTATTTTTAAAATACTCTAAATAAACTAGATTAATAAATAGGAATTAACTGAGTTAGAGTTTCCAGCTCTCTTGCTTTCTTCTGATATATTGGCGTGCTCCAGAAGCTGGAAAGGGCTTATACAGCTTTGGCACTGGTTGCTTTTTAATTTGTCTCCCACAGTTTGATGACAGCTGTATTGACTGCAAGGTTCTCCTTTAACAGAAGTTCAATACTCCTGGTATATTTCAGTTACTTAGGCATTTTGCATACACGGAATATGAATGTTTTCACGTAATCATATATTTATAAACCAAAATTCTAGTTACTTTAATTGATGGCAGGAAAAAGAAAGCTAAAACTTCCTTCAATTATTGAATAAACTGACAATGACCAATACCTCAGAGTGTTGTGTGGCCCTTCAGAGGGATCTGAGTTTGGAGAGGAGAACCTTCTGAAATCCAGCAAGGGCAAATGCAGGCTTCTGCACCTGGGGAGGAACAATCCCGGGCACTGGTACAGGCTGGGGGGTGATCTGCTGGAGACCAGCTCTGTGCAGAAGGACTCAGGGGTCCATGAGCCAGCAGTGTGTCCTTGTGGCCAGGCAGGCCCATGGTATCCTGGGCATTAGTCAGGATCCTGCCAGCAGGTCAGGGGAGGTGATCCTGCCCCTTAGCCCTGGTGAAGGCTCACCTGGAACGCTGTGTCTAGTTCTGGGCTCCTCAGCACAAGAGAGGGATGGAGCCCCTGGATTAGGTCCAGCAGGGAGTTACTATGTTGATCAAAATTCTGGAACATCTCTCGTATGAGGATAAGAGGGAACTGAGGGAGCTGGGCCTGTTCAGCCTCAAGAAGAGACAACCGAGATGGGCCCTCATCAATGTCTGTGAGTATCTGAAGGGAGGGTGTCAAGAGGATGGATGCAAGCTCTGCTTGGTGGTGCCAAGCAAGGAAAAGGGGCAATGGGCAGACACTGAGGCACGGGAAGTTCCACCCGAACATGAGGAAGAACAACTTCCCTGTGAGAATGACCGAGCACTGGAACAAAACGCACAGAAAGGCTGTGGAGTCTCTTCACTGGACACCTTCAAGAACCACCTGGACAATCCCATGCAATGTGCTCTGGGAGAGTCTTGGTGGACTTGGTGGGTGGGCCAGATGACCCACTGTGGTGGTCCCTTCTAACCTGACCAGTTCTGTGTTTCTGTGAACCTAGATAAACCTCAAGAGAACTGAGTAATTTACAAGTCAGCATTTAAAAAACATGTAACAAATCTAATGTTGAATTAACATTTAACAAACAAATTCTAAGTCAATTAGCACAGAGTGACTAAAATATTGCTATTACTTGTTGCTACTAGATATCTTTGCTATGTGTTCAAGAATGTGCAACTTCTAATTGCTTATCTCAGCAGAATTATTGTTTAACACTGCAGGTTATTGAAGAAGGTTAGCTACAAATTTAGAGGTCTGCTAAGTCTACAACTTCTGTGGAACACATGAATGAGCATATTGAAAATGTGAAGTGAAAGGTTTTTGAAAACATTTAATAAAAAGGTTTTTTCCTTTGACAACACACTTTGTTAGTAGCAAGTGTATTATTTTCTGAAAGAAGTCTAACCAGTCCTGCTGAAAGGTGAGTCATAAATATGTGTTTTCCCTTGATATTTATTTAAGTGAAACACTAGTGTTTTGCAATTTTTTTCTCTTTTTCCTCAGCATCAGTGTGCTCATCCACATATTCTTGATGACTGGACTCTACATACAATACACTGGCACAAAGAAAACTACAGTTACTCTAAGCACAGTCTGCATACAGGTCACAAGCATTATCTTTGGCTACTTGTAAAACAGCACTTTTTGACAAGCATTCACAATGCTAAGAGCTTTTGCAGAGGACAAAAAACTTCGAACATGTCAGAATTCATAGGACAACTGATGTATCTGCAGGATCATAGTTTTTCTAGAAATTAAGAGCTATAAGCAAAAGATAAAGCACTAAAATAATAAAAAAGGTCCTGAAAGAGTCTGACAAGACAAAAAATTGATTCTGCTAGATGTATCATTGAATAGTACTGCACTACCTCAGCACTTACCAGAAAAGATTCTAATAAAAAATATCACCATATAAAAAGTAGAAGTCATCTCTCTGCTTTATCAGCTATATTTCATACATACTGTGTAACACCTGCAATTAATGCATATCAAAAACTATGTCAAAAATTATTTTTACTTTTTAAATTCTAGTCATTTAGCTTTTTTACATTCCATTCCTCTCAAACAAAATTGTATAACAATGTTATACAGTACTGTTCCTCCTAAGCAGCTGCAAAGCTTCTAAAGTCAGCAAAATGTCCTTCAGGTAATACACTGCAAAACTAGTACTGATCTTTGAAATTACTCACAGAGTTCAGTTCTAAAGGACTGTTATTTCTGGCTATTCCACCTACTGTGAAAACATCTTATGTCATTTATAGTGCATTACATTAGAAATTCTGAATGTCTAGTCATTGCTTCTATAGGCATACCCCTACCTATGATTCATAAAAAAAAAAAGTTTCAATTTTCCTAAACATTAATTACAAGCATGCTGAGATGTAACACACAAACCAGGAAAAAAAAAATAAAAAAGACAATTTTAAAGAAATACAATCCAAGCAATGAACATTGAACACTGCCAATGTGATGAATCTTAAAATCACCCACTGTGTTCTGGTTTTGTAAACACAGATGAGGGCATTTAATGTAACCAAAGACATAAAAAATCAACACATTATGCAAATTCAATAACAAATGTAAAATGATAAATTAGCAAGCAACTATTCAATTATTACTGTGACTAATTCCTGTAGACGGTGCCCCAGTAAATGAACCTGAACTTGTTCTGGTTGACTGCAGAGTTCTGTTGAAACAATTCCATTTGGTTTGTTTGCCGTTTATGTAGATCAGTGAAGTAGATAGCATCTGTTTAATGAGCTCCCACTTCATTACAGAGCTGCACTACTTACTGAGCCATTCTTCTTAAGCATGCAGTCTGCGTAATCTGGTGTTGTTTTAAAGCAAATACTAATTTATGATTACCTGTTACATTAGGCCACTGAAAATTGTACTTACACTGGCTTGCATGAGCAGAATACTAATGGCCTTATTATGGATTGTAGTGATGTTTCATGCTTACAGTCTGTGAACATAAATTCCCATCTCAAGCATATTGGCTGAACAATGCACACGGTGTAAAAAAGAAAAGGGATGAAATACATTCGCTTGCAAAACACACAAATTACATTTTCCATAGCCATCAAAAATAAAAACGAAAGGGATAATCAGAAACATTTCAGTGATACTATGCTGCCGATATAGATAGTTGAATCATAACAGAATTATTCATCAAAGTGTGGTGATTGTTATGTAATTGATATTATAATGATAGGTAACGAGATCCTTTACTGAATAAAAAGATTCAGCTATATTACAGTTATTAAAGGTATCAGTGGTAATCTCCAGATCATGTAAAAACTGCAGATTATAGCTGTAAATGTGAGCAAAGAAGAGATAAATAGAACTTGTACTATAGTTCAGACCTGGCCAAATTTCACCTTCAGATCAGCTCCTTTATAGAATAAAATAGGCACCATCATGCAATAGACAATTTACTTCAGAAAAGTCCACTGGATACCTTTCCCAACATTTAAGCCACAAACGTTTCCCCATACTTTAAAACACTCATGTGTTCCATAACATACAGCAAGGCAGTAAATAATTGCATAGTCCTCTACTCGGCTCACACAGTCCCTTCCACCCTGACTTGAGAGATAATTCTGTCCTAAATCACTAAATTTTTTCTAAGAGTCTATGTCAGTGTTTGTCTGCTCAGAATAACTAGCTCTGGAGTGTACAAGAGCCGTTGCTATTATTAGAGAGAAGGAAGAAGTCCAGGTGAACTGCAGATCACCCATTAAGTAATACTGGACACAACCTGCCTGGTCTTTCTTTTACAAGGAAATAATGAAAACAAGAAATGTTGACCTAAACTTCAGATAAGAAACCTAACCAACATCCTGGAGCAAAAATTGAGAAATTTGGACTCTCTGAAATAGGATTAAGCTGCTTAACCATACAAGCATGAAATCCCAGTGGAGAAAGGTCCTCTTGGACAAAATAGCAACTGAAAACCACCACAAAGCAAAATAAAAACAATACTATAAAAACATTCCGCTGAAAGGGTTACACAAGACATAGCTAAAAGCTTATGTTCAAATTAGTCACACAGAAAATTAATCAAGTTAGACAAAACTTAACAAAAAGCACCAAAAGTCCTTCCAGAAAAATGCATAAGAAATTATATATTAGAAAAAAAAGAATCTGGAGGACAGTTATGAATTTCAGAAACCTTCAAAGAGGAAAGGCAGCCATAAACAGTCAAAGTGACATTTCAGAGAAGCAAAAGTTTCCTCAATAACAATATTCATCACAAACTATATTAAGCAGATATTTACCCTCAACACTTCTTCCAGTCAATAAAGATGAGATATTGTCAAAAACAGAAGAGTTTACAACATTTGTGTTCCAATTTCAATCCTTAACTATTAATCTGGTATGCTACTGAGTTCACAATATCACACATAGAAATGTGTAATTCTCTTCTTAAAAGTGTGCAATGTTCTACTTACTTCCTTCAGAGCAAAGCATAGTGTGAAAAACACGTGGCAGCAGCCCTCTAAGTTGCAGCAACAGGCAAATATTTTCTAACCACCCATGTGGAGTCTGGGTGTATTGAAAGACATTAAAATTTTGACCAATAAAAATGATAGGATAAGAAGTGAGATGGAAGTCCTACATATATATATCACAAAGCAGCAACAAGGACAGTGGATACACATCCAGTAAACTACTGTTCCTCTATGAGAGGACTAACACCAGACAGCACTACTGCAGCTCTTTTGTCTCCCTTTACAACACTAGCTCAGTCCACACCACTGAGATGTCCCTGCACCACAGTGCACTGCCTGCTGAAGTCTTTCATGAGTTCCAGAGGTTCATGTATCTCCCAGTTTAGCAGGGTTGAGTCTTAGTGGCTCTCTTTACCTCTAAGCTGGTAGCCATGGGCCTCCACCAGAAGATGAGCAATCAAGTGCTGCACCATGGGCAAACCTTTAAATCATAGCAATTAAAGATTTTGTGGAACGAAAAAGCCTCAGCATAAAACAAAGGTCTAGAGTTTTCAGCAATTCCTTTGCCCTTCCAACTCAAACAATAACAGTTTCTTTATTTTTTTTCCAAAGTGTGAGTAGTTCACTGTGACCTAACCAAGACCCCAGCAGATCCTCTGTGAACTTAAGAAATGAAAAGAAGCACTGAAAACCAGGTCATCCCTCTATAAAGCTGTATGAAGGCACAAAGGCCCTGACTGGAATGCATTTTTTTGTGTCACTGGCTCATGGTTTCTGTTCTCAAACTATGATACGACGCAAAGCTTTTCGCAAAATTATCCAGTTTGATTTTTTTTTTTTTCACAGAATCCAAGAATTTTTTACTTGGACCAAAAACTTTATTTTGTCATAGTTTTGAAACCACTTATATATTTCTAGTTGTCCTACTTCCATTCTCAATACCCAAGAGGTTTTGATGAACTACAACCCCTTATTGTCTCTATGAAGCTTATGTCTGATAATAGAGAACCCAGATTTAGAATGATTTCTGAATTCTGAGTAAATGAACTCTGAAAATAATGATTAGAAACAGGAATCAGTTAAAAGACTCGTCAGAGCTGAGATTCATTGATATCTCTAGTATTGCTATGTTGCATAAATAAAGTTTGTTAGTGTACAACTGTATGCTTGAATGCAGTGGATGTCTGGAAGAGAGGAAGATGGAACAGAGGGAGATTTATTTCTAACTGCCAGTTCTGGAAAACATTAAATAATTTTCTGTTATTAACACAGATGAAAGGTAATTAGGAAACATTTCAATAGAAATTTAAGTACTAAGCTCCATATAGAAAGAAGACTAGTTAGAAATACCTTTTATGAAGAAGCAAAAAAATATTTTGTGTGGTTCTGACCATGCCAAGAAGATCTTTGCAGTTCAAATGCTGAGTTAGGGCAGACACCTGAAGAATGAACATTCACTGCCAGGAAAGTTCCTCAATCACAGTTTTAAACATTGATAGGAGCAAAGCATATGGTCCAAAGACCCTGTGGACAGCTGATAGGCTAATGGAAATTATAGATCTTCTGAATACCTACCCACTACTCTATTCAGTAGGGGGTAATATTCTTCTTGACCTAAAATGTTGAGCACATGCCACAGGCATCCCAACATCCAATTTAGCAGCAAACACGAAGAAATGCAGAGAAGTTCTGTACATATGGAGGTTTTTAAAAATAAATGTATTCAAATTTCAAGCATCAAATATTGAATGTCGCTGACAAAGTCATCACGTATCTCATCAGACAGTTAAAACAAGAAAACAAGGAAGTTATTTTGAACTGTTTCTGTCCTTTACAAAATATACAGATCCACAGAACAAGAGATATTGGTGACATACTTTTCATCTTTTCTCGCTTTTCATATTTCTGTAGGGAAGCATCAAAGTAGTGTTAAAAGATCCTTTGGTGTGGCCATGGGGTGAGGTTGACAGATGCACATAGTGAGAGCAAATTTTTTGTTTGTACTGTGCAGAACTGCTCCAGGAGAAGGAGAAAGTTGACTTAATTTTCCCCACCATTCAGGGAAGAACTGACTGGAATGGAAGATGAGTACATCTTTCTACCTGAGGGAAAGCTCTCTTGTAGATAAGGAGGACACCTACATTTTATGACTTACTCTTTAATTTTCTATAGCCACAACAGTCTTCATAAACCATGCATAAAGTCCTTGTTTTGGTGACCATAATGTGGTAACTTCTTATAGACACTGAAAAGCAACATCAATGTAAGATTCTTAGTATAAAAATCCATTTTCGTCTTCTCTTGTCACATCATTCTACGCTAAAACATTAATTATATCACTAAGCTGAGGATTTCTTTTCCTGCTAGAGAATTTTGAAGTATCCAAAAAATACTATAGATTAATCAGATATAGTATCTTCAGCCATATCTGCAAACTCCCTTAATGCAGAAAGAAATTTTCAGACACTGAGAGAGACAAAAACCATCTCTGCTCCTCTCAAAACACTGTTATTTGGCAATTAATATTCTGTTAATGTAAGGCTACAGTTGCCCTCAATTCCCTCAGCAGGAATCTTTGCAGGTCTCTCACACTCAGTGACACTCTTCTGTATATTACCCATGTTCCTGATACAACAAATAATCAGATGTCCCTTTCCTTATAAAGGAAAGAAAGCATATTAATGTAAGAGACAGATATTTCTAATAATTTATTGTAAACTGTGATAAATTGCTTCTTAAAAGAAATAATATAAAAAACCCCATCTTAGGAAGGACTTCAAGGAAGGTGCAGCCTCAGTATAGACTTACAAATACAGTGAGTTAATACTCCCAGCCTGAGAGAAGCCAACGGCCTGGAATACCGCTCATTTTACTTAAAACAAACAAACAAACAAAAATGATTTCATAAATAAATAAATTTGTTTGCCTATAAAGTGTTGACTTCCTTATTCATTTCAGCTGATCCAACAGAATTAGATTTCAGCCTGCAATAAGGTTTGAGACAGGACAGAAAGTGAATAAGCACCAGAAAACCTGATTATGCAGAATTTTTTCAGGGAAACAGTCCAATATGTATCCAACTATGATGAATCCTCCTGG
>WAAE01029285.1:0-23502 GCA_013400495.1 Nicator chloris | reverse complement strand
AAAAAAGATGAGGAAAAAATGCTGCTTAATCATTTGGCTAAACAAAAACCTGTATCCATTTTTGTCAATTCCTGAGATTTAATTAAAACACAGAGGTTGATTCCAAACCAAACCAAACCAAACCAGTGCCTAATTATCACAAGTGTTAATTACAAGTCTTGCTTTAACTGAATGACTAATAGAACAGAATGGCAAATGCCTTCCCAACAGCAAACAGATTTAGTGACAAATGAAACAGGATGCAAATTGAGGGCATCTTTGAGCCTTTGAAGTCCTGTTTTGCCTCTGCAGTGAATAATAAGTGGGAATTGTTTTAGCCCATGTTGGGGTTTGTTTATCATGAAATTCTTCTTTCTATTTAAGGCCATGAAAATAGAAAATGAAAATAAGGTATATACCTCAATCCATGAATCCTTTTTCCTCCAGTGGCATATTTTAAATATGTAGAATCAGCATAAAGAAGGAAGTCAGCCTGCTGGGTTTATATTTCCAGAAAGCTACTGGAATCAAATTGAAGGTAAAATACAGGTTTCAATGTGAGCACTCCCAGAAGACAAACATTTATAAAGAGCTTATAGCTGGAAGTGGGTTTGGACAGCTGTTAATGCCAAAACAGTGCCTGTTATCAGAAACCATGTTCTCTTCACACTGAGGGTGACTCACTAAATTCCACCTACAGTAAATGACAAATGTTATGGGTTTTCCTTTCTGAACTATAGAGCTGAGGGGTTTTGTTTCCATTCTTCCTGCTGCCTGAGGAACCAACCTTCAGTTTTTCTTCACTCCAGGGATTTGATGTGAAATATGGCAGAAAAGTTCAAATTATCCAGGAAACTTTACATTAATTTGGGGACAAAATAATCCAAATGTGGAAATGGTCTTATGACAGCTGAGACATTTATTTGCAAAGGTGTGAAGAAATTAGGATGCTCAGAGAGTGAAGAGGATTTTAGTGGGCGATGGTTTCACACACAGGACCCCCAGACTTGGAAATATTAACCATCTACCTGGTTTTGTGCTCTTGGCCTATTTTTTGAAGGTAACAGAACTGTGAATAACTAGAAAAGCAATTGCCAACAAACCAGTGTTGTAAGATTAGATTTTATGATCCACAGATGCTTTCTACTTCGTTAATTTGATTAAAAAGTACACCTCTGTACCTAATTTTCTTTTTATCCATTTATTTTTGTTTCCTGTCCAAGATGATCAGAATATATTGCAAGTTTTAAATTCTCCAAGCTTAATTTGCTATTATTTTCATTTGAAATCACTCCCTACAAATTCATGTAGTTATTCTGTGGTATTGAGTATGAAAGAATTCTTGTATTTCTTAGAAAAAACTATTTTTGCAGGTAAAGCTGATGAATTTAAAGATAATAGGCATGGCACAGTGAGATTTTACATTCATATTGCTATCTGAATTGCAGCTCTGCAGAGTGTTCTGCAAATATTAGTGAATTCAACCTTCAGCTTCCTATGGGGCATGGATTGTCATCACCATTTTACAGATATAGCAAAATGGCTGAATTACCTTAAATCTACGCAGTAAATCAGAAAATAGATGTGTCTGTAAATGAAATGTGATGTCTTAAAGACCAGTTATTCTAGATACAGGGTTTTAAGGATATCCTGCCCTATAAATTGGGTTCCTTTCTTTGCTGCAGTGGACTTGATGGCACAGCTCAGAATGACAGTTTCTCCTGAAGTCACCAAAATCTGGAATGCTTGTTTTGAAGGGAGAAAAAACATCACTAGTGTTTTAACTTGCTTTTGATGATCATCAGCAGCAATCTCAGACCACTTTCAACCTAAGTTTAGATAAAGAAATTTTTTTCTGAGTAGACATACCGCACGATTTGGTCAGATTTGGGTCTGTGTTGGCTGCCTTGCATTTCTACTGTGATAAGTAAAATATTGATTTCCTTTCTCACCAGGGTCCCATGCTGGGCATATTGGATCTATCTAGGAGCTGGTCACTTCCATATGATGACAACTGTTGCAAATAGCCTGCTTTTTCTTTTCTTTTCTTTTTTTTTTTTCTTTCTTAATCTTGTGATATTAAGTTCCAGATATTCTATGCTAAACATGCAATTTCAAGTCTTAATCTGAGAGACAGCATTGGGAATTGCTGAGAGTTCTTGTCAAAGGGTGTGGGATCAGCACAAAAGCCCCATGGTGTGTTAGAGCATTACATCAGCTACTTATCAACAGCATTTTTGTACTGTTTGTATTCAGATGAGATTAAGTCCAAGTATGATTTTATTCTGGCCTCCTCTAAATTAGATTAGTGCAAACCAATTGAATTCTTCTTTCAAAGAGGTAATTTGTTGCAGATATCTTGTAGGATGTAACTCTGAAACAGGATCAGTTGATAGAGCATTCAACACGATTGGTCAGCTGTGCTGAAATGAAGTGGTTTGGTATTCATTAAAAAATACTTGTGTGGCTGATGGAACCTGGTTTTGAGTAAGACACTACATCTGACAGGAGAAGTCCACAGCAACAGTTATTATTTAATGGTGTTGGGTATTCATTTTGGAAAAGAGCTGAGTTGGAAATCATGCAAGCAGCTGTTACATAGTTAGATTAGATAATGTAAATGTTTAGAAAATGCAAATAAGGCTCACGATAATTAGTAATGATGCTTTTCTACTCTTATTAATAAGGTAATGCTTCTGGCAATTACATTTAAATTTCATATGAAGGTTGAAAGCACTGGAACAGTTTCCTGCTTAGAAGAGCAGAACTTGGTGTGAACTGTACCATGGGCTCTTACAGAACCAGAAACTACTCCTCTCTGTTTTCAGTCACAGAACCATTGCCTTTTCTTGGTACATCTGCTGCTGAGAAGAAGGAGAAATATGTATAATTGTGAATGATTGTGTTAGCTTTTGTACAAAGGCTGCTGTAATAACATTTTGAAATAAAAGACAGCCCTCTGTGTGTTACTTTTAGGATATGCAAACATATAAAGTGACATCTGTCCTGTGGAGGGGAGAAGAACTGAACAGCCGTCAATTTAAAGCAACCTTGATGTGGCATACTTCTGAATTTAAATGCACATTTGCAAAAACAAGCCCTTTCTGAAATGTCTGGGACCTGCTCAGGGTTGACATGTGAGTCTGCGTTGTTGGCACAAACCAGTCCAAAATCCTGGCAGAGACACAGAAAGGAAAGAACACGGAATGTTAACAAAGGCTTCATTAATATTGATGTGTAATTCACATGGCAGAGAAAAGCTGCATTATTAGCCACTATTGTAAGGGTTCTGGTGTTAATATTCAATGAGGCTGTGTGGGTATTGAGATTCTCTGACTTCTGAGTACACCAGTGGTCCAGTAATAATGACAAAAACTATGCCAGAATTAGTGGGAACCTCATGCTATCTGCACGGTAATCAAGCTCTCTTTTGTTTTGTGAAGGTTTCTGACATTGCACTGATATCTCTTGTGGAATGGAGGGGCACCCATACTTTTTTCTGCATTCAGGAAGCTCCTGCATCTACAGATGAAGATAACACCATTCCTCTATAGCTCCATGCTGGATCTTGGTTGGAGAGAATTTTCCCAGGTGGTAATTTTATATATGGTCAACTAAAAACAACCCATCCTCACTTCTCCTAGGAAACCATTTATGGGCTACCAAATAATATAACAGTTCTTTTTTCATCCTCAATTCTAAATAAGGGGTTTTTTTTAAAGATGTGTATGAGTAAAAGGCTTCATTCACAACAAACTATGGTTGAATAAAGTATGTGCTAATTGGACTTGGTCAACTAAATATGTGAACAGGGAATCCCTTTACCATTTGTATATATAAATGATACTGTGATACAGTATTTGCAGGCTGGGATCTATTGAGACCCATGGAATATAACTTCATCCATGAAGACAAGTGCATTGACATCAGTGGCAGTAACTGCAATGCTTAAAGGCAAGTAACTTCATGAAGCCTTTGCAGGCTGAAGGCCTCAGTGTGTGACTTAAAGGCTCCATTTTTAAAGTCTTTACCAGGGCTGTGTTCTGACTATATCAATACAGTTCTTTTCCACTGCATCCTCCCATCTTTCTGAAACAGAATGTGATTTAAAAAAGAAACAAATGTATCTTGAAAATCCCATTATCCAGGAACAAACCATACATTTCTTGAGATCTTAATTATGTATTTCTTTATAAAAGGAAAATACAGGATCTTTCCAAGAAACCACCAGGTGAATTGGCCTTACAGATGCTGTCTTATATATTTAGCTTCCCCCAATATCATTGGTAGCCATAGACATTATTTCATCCTTATTTCAGCGATACATTGAGACAAGGACTTCTTGTCTCCTCCCTGTGGCAGTTATCAGCACTAAAGCAGCCAGTCCTCTTTCATTCCTAACGCCACCATTTTTAAAGCTGAACATTGAGCTTTCTGCCTTCCAGTGAATTCCATCATGAAAACCAAACCTCTGCTGAAGCCACAATCTCAGATATGGATTGTGACTATATTGCATGACCTGCCTGTCATGTCCCATGCCTGCTCCATGCTGCTGCTGGATTCAGATTTGTCTTTTCATCCTCTCCTAAGAGCAGTGCTTCACATTCTACCAGGGTGTGCCTGGTAGGGCAGTTTGTGTGGGGCAACCCCGAATGGTTCCCTTGTTACTGCAGGATAGTCCAGGGACTCCAGAGTGTTAGGTGCAGATCTCTCCTCACTTCTACCTCCTCCCAAGCAGGTACTCACCCAAGAATGTGTGATAGCAACACAACTACACAACCTGTGGTGAGGCATCCTAAACAAAGCAGAGCTCTGTTCTGGCCCCTTCCCTTGCTTAGGCAGCATTCAGATGGGTTGGCAGCTGGGGATGGGAGAAGAGTTGAGACACATTATGACATGTACTTGGTAAAGTTATTCTTAGTACTTCCATGCCATTTATAATTCATGTTGAATAACACTTATTTATGCTGTGCCACCAGCTGCTTGTTGTTTTATAGCAGTGCCATTAGCTCACTGCTAGAAAATGACAATGAACACCAAATACAGCTGGGCTGTTAGTGCAGGAACATAATGCACAGAAAGAAATTGAGATCAAGTGAGTGTGCAGAAGCACTTGCTCCAGGATATCTTAAATGATTAATGGCATCATGGGGTCATTATTAAACCCTTGACTAATAAAACACTTAAGTCCTGTTGCAAGTTCTGAAAATTTAGGAAGACAATCTGCATTTCTTCTTACCTTGAAGACCTTGTGTAGGCATTCAATATTTACATTTCTTATCCTCCACTTCAGTTGCTTCCAACACTTCTTAGTGATAGTCTTGGTTTCATTTTTTGCCTCAATTCATACTTGCTAATAATTTTTTCCATGTTGACATGGAAGATTTGCTCTTCTGTCTCTGCAGACAACTGATGAAAACAGTCTGAAAATAAAAAATGGCAGGTAGTCCATTCACACTGATTATTACTATGACCATGTCCTGCCTTAGTCTGTTTTGTCCCCAGCTGGTCCTTCACTCTGCTTTAGCCTCTACTTGTTCAGCTCTAGCAAGGTGTTTTCAAAGTCATGCCAAAACAGGACTCACCATATCCTCCTGATTTGAGCCCTTCCAAACTGACTACCCATCTAAGTTTCCCTTGTGCATTTTTGTTTTCCCATCTCCGAGGTTATAAATAATGCTGCCCCTACTGCTTTATGTCAATAATGTTAGTTTTACATAGGGAACTTATATTTGCATGAGAGGTGGTTTTCTTAAAAAAACCCCCCGATTTTGCAGTGCTTCATTGTAAATGATGCAGTTTGAGACCATATGCTCACATCTGGATAGTGGTTGTCCTAGTAGTTTGCTCTGAAATGAATGCTGCTCACCCTGGTAGTTTGTGTATTTAGCTGATGATAAGTCCATTTATCCTTTTGTATTCCCAGCTGAGATTCTCAATGCCTTCTTCTAAGCAGATTTTAAAGTGAGTGATATGCAATCAAGAGGGTTTTTAGAGAACAGTAAGGTGCTTGTCGTTTTACCTGTGCACTTAACAGGCGTTCATTTTTCTCACTGAATAGCAGTGGCACTCACAGGCACAAGGAGCCACCAGAAAACACTCAGCCAGGCTCTCTAATGTTGAGCAGGACACTTTGCTGGAGCAAATTTGCAGTATTTCTCTATAGCTGCAGATTTGCCATAACTTGGTGTAGTCACCTGGCACCAATGAGAGCTCATGGCTACCTATATGCTCTTTTGTAACAAAAGACTGAAAGCTTTTTACGGAATAATGACTCATTCTGTTGCCATGTCACTTTAGGAGTCTGATTTTTAAGCCCTTTTGGGATTCAGTACCAAGGAGTGGGTGTGTACAATTACCCTGCATTTGAACTGTGAAAGGAATGGGATTGCTGGCAGGGAGTTTCAGCACTGTCCTGTGCAAAGTAACCAACCTACAAGGTAACCAACCTTCAGAGCTGAATACTTAAATCCTCTGAAGGCTTACAAGTGCTAAATGTGTGTTACAGACAGTTGAGAGGAAACAGAAAGGAGAGGTTTGGAGAGAGGTTTCAGGTCACTCAGTGAAAGGTCAAAGGTTGGATTCGATGATCTTAGAGATCTTTTATACCCTAAATGATTTTGTGGTTCTGGAAAGAAACACTGGTGAGTTGGCTGGGGTCTCCTACACTGGATGGCTCCTGTGGTGGTTGAGGTTCACTCAGCAGTGCAACAGTTTTCACAGTATCTGTACCCAAAATCCATAGAGAGGCCCTGACATGGCAACTGCATGATCCTTGTTGGATAAACTTGGCTTTTCCACTGCTGTGGTCTGCTTGTCCTTGCTGGGAGATGCGTTTTCTGGTGATAAAAGCAACGAAACAGCAACAAAGGGAAATTTGCAGTGGATGGCACAGCACATACCATCAAATCTGTCTTGAAAAGTGGCAGGCACCTCTCAGACTTTTGAAGACTCAGTGCACAGTAAGAAAAATCCCAGCAATTTCATACGCCACATGAGCTGCAGCCTGAATTAATGGAAGCAATTTGTGTGTTGTGTTTCCTTCTAAACTTCTGCTAAATGTCTCGCAAGAATACTGTGTAATTTTAGTCTATACTGCTCATTTTCCCCATCGACCAAACCGTAGATGTATAAAATAGCATATTACAAGGAATCAAACTTAAATGTATCAATATTTCCCAGTGAACCTGTATATTAATTCAGATTAGACCTCCTACTGTTTTAATTCTGTAACCTGAGTAAATCACACTCCCAATACATCATGTATTATAAAAGATACATACCCAAGATGCTGTTAAGCTAATCACTATTATTTTTCACTTGACACACTGCATTTATATTTTTGATAAGACTTTGTATCATCTGCCTATTTTTCAGACCTTTGAGAAATACATACATGCAATGCATATTCACTCAGAAATCTATATTTTTCATACACAGTTTTAAACTTCCAAAATATTTCAAAGTTCTGATTAACTTTTTGGGTATTTTTGAATCTTGGTATATGTGTGAAAATCTGATAACTAGAAAATCAGAACAGTTTCCTTAGAATTAATACTTCTTCATGTGTCTGGAGACTGAAATAATTTTAAAAATTATAGTTCCTTCCTAGAAAAAAGCCAGTAGAACATATAGTTCCTGATTTCTGTGTATAAATGAAAAATAGGCCCTTTCCTTATTGGTCAAGTGATTTAGGATCCTAAAAATATAATGTAAAATTAACCAAATTCAGTTAGTATTCAACAAGTAGTATATCTCAGATAAGGATTTTCAAAGGGTTCAAGAGGACTCAGTACTTGTCTTTAACTTTTCTGTGTATAAGTACATTGGGATGTCTTCCAGCAGTATTTTTTTGAAGGATTTGTATGCTCAAAACATTTCTGTGGAAACCTTGTCTGCATTGGTATTTATAAGACTGAGAGAGAAACAGGATCCAAGTAAGGCCACTGAATGAAGCCAAAATCAGATGAAAAAATATGTACCTAATGCTGCATGAAACTCCCAACATTTTTTTTCAGCACTATTTTCCCCGGGCAAAGTCAATCTCTATCCTGTCCTTTCAACATTTTACCTCCCTCATCTGTTTGTCTCCTTGCTCCCTCTGATGTGAAATACCTTCTTTTACTTTCCTGATGTTTAGAGGTTGGAGGTGTGCTGTGGGTGGAGCTGGGATCTCAGCAGATCTCAGTGGCCCTGGAGGATCAGCAGTGAGCAGGTGGGGGCAGTGGCTCTGCCTGGGTCTCTGCTGAGCTGGGACAATCCCTTCCTGGGCTCTTGCACTGCAAGTTCTGTTGGGCCCTACAAAAATGGTTGTGGCAACATCAGATGAGCATCACAGATTTTCTGAACTTGATCTGGCCTTTTGTCCTTAGCAAAAGGAAAGTGGAAGGGCAGGGGGAGGAAGGGCCAAGGAGGAAAAAAAATGTGTATTTGCATTGCAGGCAGAAACTGAAAAGCCCATAAAAGCTGCTTAAAAATACAGACTCAGAGAAGACAGCAAGTGACGAGTTTTTAACAGTAGACAAATTTTATGGCAAACAAGCAAAGTATTTCTAGGTTTAACTGTGCTTACAATTAATCAACTTTCAATTCTGTTCATTAAGCTTCATTATTATGAAGCAGTGTATTATTGTCACAAAGGAGTGGATTTGATTAAATTTTGAAGTGGAGCAATTCAAAAAGAGTACTGCAACCTAACAGAGCTTGGTAAAATCCACACACAGGGGTTCTCTCACATTAAATCCAGTAGAAATGGTCCCTTTTTATCAGATAAGAGTTTGGCCGTAGGTCCTGGGACCTTCTTATTTGTCTCTCTATATTTGTAGTATGTAAGTATGTGTGTTTATAAAACTACTTATACAGTTTCATACACAACTACAAGACTGATTTTCTCTGTTGCATATCAGCTCAGGTGCCAGTGTGGTGCTGTCAATGTTCTGATGTGTGAATGATTTTAGTTACCCAAACACAGATATATAATGGGACAATTTTCTCAAGTTCTTTTTTTCCATCTTCCTACTTCAAGGAGCAATTTCTGAAGCACTCCCTTTTAATTAAAGCCAGTTGGAATGTGATTTTTTTTCTCAATGAGTAATTCAGTTTTCATTAGACTAGAAAACCCAAAGAAATCTGGACTGAGTGTGTGTGTTGACTTGCCCCAAGCAAAGATGTGACTAGCTACCTTTGGACACCATTTTCAAGCTATGATAAAGAGTTTGCTGCAATGTTAAGGCAAGGAATTTTGTTGATTCTTGGTCTTATAAATAAGCTGAACCCAAGTCCAACCAGTACCTCTTCCCATTTCTGCTGGATATACAAACCTCCTCAGCCATCTTTTATTTCTTTTACTCCTAATGCTTCTTGACTTGATTCAGGCTGTCCTATAAACTTTGTTCTCCTCACTGATGATCCCCTGATCAACAAAATACACAATAACTGCCTCCCTTTGCCACACAGACATTTATTTGTCTATCATCCAGAGAAAATTGCACATGGTAATTCTCCAAAGCCAAATTATCCTGTAGTCCTATTCTGGGATTTTTCTTCACCAGGGCATGTTCCATGTTGTGTAAGATGAGGGACTGGACATTGTTTTAGGACCTGTTCCAAATCCTGTTCACTTCCTGAGGAACTTTATGCCTTTCAAGTGAACGCTGCAATTAAAAATGCGCTTGGATGTATGAAGCCAAACATAGAGTCTGGCCTCAGGAAATCCATGGCTGTCATTTCCTCTGGATCCCTTGGGAAAATGTGCTTGTTATGAAACCTTAATGATGTCCTGCCTTTAGGAATTGCTCCTGCTGTCTTTCTCTCACATAATTACATTTGCTCTGTTGCAATCTGCAATGAACAATGTTTGGGACAGGCCAAGACTTGTTTGCCTTATTGACACAAACAGTTTGACAGAAAGCCCTGGGATTATTCATGTGAATGAACTCAGCAGGGTGTAGTCCACTCTCTCACTGCTCTAGCACTTGATTTGGGGGGATATTCACAGTCTTTCACAGATTCATGTCTGCCTAACTACTAAGGAGCACGCTCTGAGCACACAGACATATTTCTCCTTGAACTTCTTGACTGCAAGCTCAGTTTGCTGGCCAGGAGATGCTCTTCTGTGATAAAAAAATATTCTCTAAACCAGAATCTGACTTTGTGGTGTGTCTTCAGATGGTGGTAACAGTCTTTCAAACAGTTCTGAAGTGTCAAGATCTCTGTTCTTCTGAGTTTGGAGTGAAGTCAAATGTTCATCTCTGCTGGCCCAGGCCAGCGCTGTCACAGCAAGGCAGGGGCTGGGTTGCTGCCTCTGGTCTCTGAATATTAAGATGCATAACAAAGTGGAGTGGCTGCAGCAGAAGCTCAGGAGGCTGACTGCTCCTGGCACAGTCACACTTCTAAGCCAGGGATGCTGCTATACATTTTGCTTTGTCAGTCCTTGACTGACTGAGCTATCCTAGTTTTGACAGGATTCTCTTTCCAGACAATTTCAGTTAGAGTCAAGTAAGCATGAACAAAACTGGTTCGTTTCCAACAAATGTCATTTTTTTTCTTCTGTAAATGTAATTGCTAATATGTCTTTCAGCTAGTTCTACTACTTACTGTATGCTTTGGAACCAGTTCTGTCAGTATGCTCTAGAACTAGCTCCTTAAACCCTCATTCTTCTCCCAGTTCAACGGTATTTAGAACTGGCATTTTTACATACATAGTTCAAAACTGTGAGGACTTTTACCTGAGCTTAGACTTTTTTTTCTCATTTTAGAAACCTACATCTTACTGTATGTGCTCTATATAAGGGATTAGATGTCTTTTATGCATGTTAGATGCAAACCATACTGCTGAGATATTTGGGAAGAACAGGTTCTCAGGGAATTTCCTTTTTTTGTTCAACCATCTTCATGATGGTTTGGGAATAGTAATAATAATAATAACAATAATAATAATAAGTTAAATATTATGGGAAATTTTTTGTTGACTTAGAGTAGGAGAACTTGGAGGTGGCTTTACACATGAGCATGGATACTAGAAGAAACTTTGTCTTTCTTTGACAAACAGTTAAAAAATACATACAAAAATAATGGCATTGAAATGTTTTTTGAGCTGAATTGTTTGTCAGGATGTATGGGATATTTGGCATTCATGTAATCTCTTTCCTTAGAAATTTCAACATGAAAGCAGAAGCAGGAATGGGAAACTGTGAATACCTGGTTTATCCTTTGAGATCAGGGTGGTGAAGTTAGTTTAAGGATTGTTAAGGAACATTTTTTCTCCTCCCTAAACTACGAGGAAAAAAATAGGAACATGAGCACACAAAGAACAAAACATGGAATAAGATTCCTCTAAAACTCCTTTCCCTCCTTTCCCCCAGGACAAAAATGAAAACCACTTTAGAGGAAATTCTTATATTTATATAAAATAAGGTGGTTTTTTTCCCTGCTACCATCTAATTTCCAATGAATAAGAATTACTTTCAAGCTATGTCAGATGGAATTTTAGTTGAATTTACCCTGAGCTATATAAGCTTTAGAAAGTGAAACCTTTTTTCCATAGATGAGTCTGTTCATGGCTTGTATATTACAGTTTGCCTTATTACATCTCATGGATTGAAGCCTGAGGCTCTTTAAGTTACCCAAAAGTGAAGGACCCTTGCAAGCTTTGAAAACCAACAACCTGCATTAACAAATGATGTGGATATTTCATTTGAAGTGGGAAGAATAAAGAACGTTGCTTCAAGTAAGTGAGGAAAATGAAAGACTTAATATAGGTTGAGTACAAAAGATGAGTCCAAACCTGATTGCTTTCTGCAGAATAATTAAAAGGAGGCACTCTATAAAAGGTACTGTTTGACAAGTTCCTTCTGCAAGCGTTTTTCATTTATTTGCTCAATTTCTTCTGCTCTTTTGGCACACACCCATCCACTGACTGCTACCCTCATTAGCAGTTAAATTATTGTAGTCTGACCAAGACACTTTTGCTGAGAAACAGAACTGGGAGACTTAGACTCAGCTTTTCACAGTGGCCGCTTGGAAAAGTGGTGTTCTGGTTTTCACACGTGATATTTATACAGTGAGAGATTTCAGAAACTCTGGCTGTTGACATGCATGATTTTTACAGAAGTTTTCAAGCACTTCCACCCTCTGGCAATTTTTCACAAAAGTTGAAAACCCTACTAAATTACTCCCATTGTCTGCAGCCAGTATCTCTGAAAACTGCAATGAGATTTTAAGTCCAGCTATAATCCTGTAAGTCTCTTGATGCAAAACCTGAACCACGTCTTCAGTGACATTTAAAAGTTATGTTAGCCATCCCTGCAATAATAATGTACTAAGTTCTCAGGGAGAAAGCAGGGGGCTGTAATGTAAGGTTTTTTAAAATACAGAAAATTGTGAGGAATGAGATGTATTAATCATCGAAATGGACCAACACACAAGAAGTAGAAGATGAAAAATGTGCACCTCTGAGCTTCTGGAATAATCAGGTTCAGTTCATATACCATGAACTATGAAATGTGGTCAGTGCTTGGTATTATATGAAAACTATTTTGATAAAATGATACTTTCTATAAGGAAAATAGCTACACAGTAGGAAACATATATTACTCTTATTTTAAGGGATCCCATGATTCTGTTTTATATCAGCTCTTTAATCACTCCTGCTGAAATAAGCTCTACTCTGGAAGTGTACCAGAGCTGGGGAAGGGTTTCTGATTTTGAAGTGGAGAGGCAGGGCTCTCTATAATGGTACAAGGCAGTTCCTCACAGCCCTTTGCCACAGAATTCACTTTGTCGTGAGAAGGCATTGACAAACTGCCGTAGGCACCACTGATGTCTGAAGCTCAGTCACTTCAGAAAGGGAGGGTTTTCAGGACAAGACCCTTGTCAGGTAGCAGCAGATGTCTCTGTGTTTTAGCTATCATGGCCCAGGACCTGGAGAACATGGTGTAACAGGTGTATTCCAGGATTACAGGTTCCTCTGAACACTCATTTTGAGGGATCATTTAAACCCCTGCTTTTTTTTTTATTGGAAAAGGTTTTAAAAATATAAAGATATATTTAAGTGTCAAGGATGATATTCAAAAGCACTCAGGTGTCAAACTCCTATCAAATATGGCAAGCTTTAAATCATGGAATCATAGAATGGGTTAGAAGGGACCTTAAATGTCATCTAGGTCCAGACCCCCTGTCTTGGGCAGGGAAGCAAATATCAATCTGCGTTTTTTTAGGCTCCTAAGAACTAGGAAAATTGTGATTTTCTGTGTTAGGCTATGCACCAGCTGAAGCCAACAACAGCATGGATCCAGGACTGTGTCCTCCTGGTTTAATCATAACCAGGTAGCAGTGGATTGAAGAAGTTTAGCAGTGAAAAGCAGTGTTCAACCATCAGCCATGGAATTCCTGTGGGTTTTTACGAGTCATAAAAGTTTACTCTGGTTTTTAGTGCAGGGAGAACCCAAATATCCAATAGTAAAATGCATTGTCCTGAGCTCATTCTCCATTATACTGAAAATAGCTCCACATTCCAGCACCTCACAGACCTGGTCTAGTGTTTCCTATGGTACAACTGTTTCTCATCTCATGTTCCCCACCTTTGGGAAATCCTGTGAATCTTCTTTTGACAAATCTTTTTTGTGCCTATGTCTTTGATATCACTGGCTACTGTGGATTCTGGTAGGGATATCTTCTATGGATGAGTATTGGGGCAAATGGTTTTTTTCATGGTATTACCCATAGGGTTATTTTCTTTTACTTTTAAGATTCATGGTTTGGGAAAAAGAGAATAAATCCCTTGATACATTTAGGTATGGATCTGTGTCTAAAATTCAGAGTTTTTCTTCTGCCTAAATCTGGTTGATTTTTTCACTAGATGTAATGGTATTACTACAGTTTATATTTTACTTCTTTTTTCCCCCAGTTGAAATGTCACAGCAGTGAAAATGTTGTGACTTGTTTATTATTCAGGATTATTTTGCCAATGAATGGGAAAAGCTTTTAGGCACTAACTTGGTTTTGTGTTTAGATCACAGAATAAGTCACCTCAATTATCAACAGCAAAAAATATCTCTTTCTTTAGACATATTTTGATATTTATCAGTTCCTATTGTGTAGTATTATTTCCTATTCTACACTGTAGTTTAAAGGTCAATGATGAAGTCATTTGGGATTTAGTCATTCTAAAGCTCTCGTACTTTAATTTGACAACAATGATTAGGAGTTTGCAGTTGTTGGAAATCATGAGAAAAATAATTTAGCTATTGGTCTATTTCCATGTTCAGGACAAAGTTTCAGTGCTCTAATTTGATTTTATGCTTCCCTGTTGGATTTATTGACTGGCAAAATGAATTTTCAAGAGTTCTGAAAATTCAGAAAATATGTTAGTGGGAGTTTTCCAAAATATTTTGTGAGCTGAAGAAACAATGTAATATTCTGCACTCCTACTCCTTTTTAGATATGGATAGAAGTACTTTTTGGGCAAAATCCTAGTCTCGGAGGAGAAAAAAACACCAAACCACTGAAAAACAGCAATGCAGGATATTTTAATTATCTCCTTACGTTCCCAATGATGTTCATAGAAGGCACATACCTAAATTCCAGGTTTTTGTTTTTGTCTTAAACTTTTTTCTTTTTCCCCCCTAGAAATAATCTCTAACTATAAAAATATTACAATTATTCCACAGGAAAACATAAGTAAAGCAAAGAGCACAGGTTAGGGTACAAAGTGTGATGGGAGAAAGACTAACAGGGATGGGATTTGGACCACATTTTGTTGCAGGAAGTCCCACGTATGGGGGATTTGCTATTAAATTCCTGTGTTATCATATTGCAGCTCTGTCTCTTTAGTCAGCAAATGAAGAACGTTTTGCATAGCTAAAAAATGGTGTCAATTTAGTACACAGAAAGCTCATCTTGACTGACAGTTATTGAAGGGAAGGTATGATAAATGAAAGCTTTTATGTATTTAGATATTGCTGCTAGGTTTAATGCTATCAAACAATAAATTTATCACCTATAATTTGGGAGTAAATAGGAAAAAATATTGCTTTTAGAATTGCGGGTTACAGCAATTCCATTTTATTTCAGAGTGGGGAAAAAGAATATCCCTGAATTCTGAAGACCTAAGAGAACACAGGTCATCTTTCCAGTCAGGCTATTTGTAATAATAGATCTTCATGAGCTGAATCTTTCCAGAGTGGGAGAAGTGACTTCACTGCTGTCTGTAATTACCTTCACAAGGAGAAAATGAAGATACTGAAGAACTCTTTAACCAATGTAAGAAAAGCCCAAGAAGAATAAATTATTGGAAACTGAAGACAGATGAATTTGGATTAAATGTAATTTTTTTAACTATCAGTAAGATTAAATGTTGGAATATGCTGCCAGGACAGAGATCCTTCATTTCCCAAGATTGTCAGCCCAGGGTTAAAGATCTTTTGAGCATCAGTGTTTTAGCTATTTCTTAGGCAATTACTAGGTGTTTGGTATCGTAACTGGATAAAATGTAATCGTAGGGGTGGTCAAACCTTGTACCAATCCCTTCCAGACTAAAGTTCTGTGAACCTTGGGGGAAAAAGTTCATAGCTGGGCAGATGAAAGCTCTTGTGTTGGTTAGGACACAGCTAGGTTTAAGCTGTCTTTTGATTGTGTCTTACACAGGTACCAGGAGATGCTCCTACCACATGTTGGCCTCAAGCAAACATTTATATTGGTACAAGCAACAGAGTTTGTGTTCTGTGCAATACCCACCCCCGCCCCCAAACCACCTTTTCCCTCTATTTCCAAGGTTTTCTCTGTCTTGAGTTTCATTTAGAGGACTTTCCCCCACTGTCCTCTGATCTCCATGATGCTCTGAATTGTGCTTCCAGCACCCTTGATAGTGCTGATCCCTGCTCTGTCCCACCCAGTCACCCCTGGCTCAGTGGTGGGACTTTCAGAGGCTGCCTTCAGGTTCCTTCAATTGCATATTTCCCAAAGATGCCTTGACAAAACCTCTAGATCTCTCATTAAGCACGGAGTAAAGCCCAGAGTCCTACCTCACCTTTCTTCAAGTCTCAGCTATTCATGAAATTATCCCAGGTATGGATAAATAGTGCTAAGATTGGTAAGTTTGCCCCAGTTTATGTGCCTTCCATCCTGCAGAATTTCTGATCTCTTGTCATTACTTATTTTTATGTTATTAGCATCTTCTATGCTTTTTTGCTGATTGGGGAATGAACTGCATGCAACCAACAGTAGCCTGTTATTTTTCTCTTCAGCTAAATATGAGTGAATAAGTGAATCTATGAGTGAGTTTGAAATTCTTTCCCAAACACTTTTATTTCCTACTATATTGCTTGATTTTAAATCACTCAAATTATCATGAAGGATTGCTATAATGCCATGATTAATAGAAAATTAGCAGATTTATTTTCCTTCACCTGTCACTTTAGATAGCTCAGCAGAACTTGTTACCTCAATCAGGTTTCCATGCTACTTTTGTTACTTTGGAGGTGCTGGAGTGCCACGTTCTGGGATAAGACCAGGCAGCCCTTAGGCTCCTCAATACTTTTAGCAACCATCTGATATCATTCTGCACTATTCTGAGAGGCTTATGGCAAAAAACCTTGTCCCATTTGCTAGGTGAGGTATGGTAGAGAGAAAATCCTTCATTCTCTCCATGTAAGCTGGTACAGGAGAAAGAAGAGATTATAGAGTTTACCAAAATGCTGATGTTTAATTATGCTAGTGAGAACAGCTATGCCATCCCTTTGTGCCATGGAAGGACAATGGTGTCTGTGAGGCCACACGTGCCAGCCCAGCTTTTGATCTAATTTATTCTGGTCTGCACTCAGAGTCCCTATCTTGGCTTTAATGATGCTCCCTGAATGAAAAGCAAGAGCTGAATTCAACCCAGTTCTCTGCCTGCAAAATTAACTTTCCGCCCGTGGCTTAAAAGTACAGATATTTTCTACTTGAAAAGCATTATGTGTGTAATTCTTTTTGCCTCCTTCTGTCGTTTACAAACAAGTGTCTAGCAGAAAATGATTGTTAAGGATCTATTCCCAGACTGAGACACAGACACAGCACTCTGCTTCCATTTGTACCACCCATTCTGTTTGCCTTATGGTTGTCAATGACTTTCACATCAGCCCATTTTCTCTCTTCCAACAGAAGGCATTAGCATATTCAAAGCATCTCCTTTCATTGTTTCATAGGGTGACCTTAGCAAAACCTCCAATCCTGAATAGGAAGCAGCACTGAAAGAGCATGTTGAACAACTAGGGATAATTGCAACAGATACTACAGATACTTCAATTCACTGTTTAGAGCTACTTAGTTGCCTTCAAATGCTTGTTTTCTAACACACAATTTCCAGCACAATAGGTTTGATTGTCTTCTGCTGATGATCTTACATTGATAAACCATAACTGAATACAATTATCAATGTACTGAATGTGAGTGAGAAACAGAAGTTCTGTGTATTTAAAATAGACGAATTTTTTTCATTGGTAAAGCTAGGATGGGTCTCTTATTTGACATGATTTATAGCAGCAGGTCTGATAACCACCCAGGTTCAGTCTATTGCTCATAGAATGGGTAGATTATTATCTTCTTTTATTAAATTCATGCATGGCTTGCTGTTGAAGCTGTATATTAAAAGGAAAACAAATACAGTATAGCTGTATCCTGCTAACAATTCAATGAATAGACTTCCTACCATGCCTGATCAATGGGGAATTTGGTGTGAAATCAATGTCCAGCTCTGGCCCATAGCAGTCAGTTCTCCTGAGAACAGTATATCCATGTTAATGTCACATTCAAATAAAAGCAAATTCCTATTACCCTGGAAATCAGTGAACCCTTTACTGTTGATTTAAAGGTGGGGTGGCTGTGGGGAGTGAGGCCTTGACACTTTAAGTGGAGTTTAAAAGGCTTTTATTCTCTTTATTGTTAAAGGTATGACAACTTCAGGTCTGCAATTTGACAGAGAGCTGAAAACAGCTGCATCACAGATCTGTTCCTCCGTGAAGTCAGGCAAAAGAAATTGGCTTTGTACCCTGTTGGTAATTTTCCATTATCTGCTTTACCTACTGACTGTGGAAGGTTTTTCTTTTTTTAGATCCATACACCCAATAACACCTATGCTAATACCACTTTTTATTGGGAGCTGGGGGGGACTGTCAGTGTCTGCACGTCAACATTTCCTTCATTTTTTTTCTGACCACATGCACCCAGATGCAAAGTTTCAGCCCTCCATTTATTTCTATACGTTGCATCAGTGACAGATACATTACATCACTCAGGGCCATCCATTTCCTGCCCCGGAGCAGCAGGGCAGACAGGACTGCAGGGAGACAACTCTCCAGTCAGCTGGAATATCTTCTCCACATCCTCTGTTTCAATTGACACCTTAGGCAGATTTGTACAGATGTCATCCTTGGGACTGCAAGAGTACAGGTTGCAGGAACACTGGAAAAGCTGACACATCAGCAGGGAAAACTCAGCTTTCTAGGCTTTTGGCTGTAACATTAATCAGATTTCTTAGGCTCCTAATATTAGCTTAGTTGTATATTTGTGGTCTTTCCATTATTCCTTAGCTCTCCGTTATTCAAAGCATTGTGTGTGGGTTTAGTTGATTATGGTTCTGTAGATTTCAAATGTTAAGAGTTTAAATGCATTAGACTATATTTAAACAGCAGTAATCACAGGACTCTGATCAGTGACTCGGAAATATGAAAACTTCATGGGGGGAAAAAGGAATAGAGACACAATGTTAAACTGTTCCCTGGAGAGTGTTTAAAATAGCTAGGAATCAGCTTTATTGAGAAAAGCTTGAAACCTTGGTGATTTTATTCAACATTCCAGGTAACACAGGAGAAAGCAGTGAAGTTTTAATTACCCTAATTTAAAAATACAGGAAATATTCAACATATTGTGCTTTCTTTTTTTAGCAGGGCAGGCTTCAAGAGCATGCCCAGCAGATTTTCCACCTGTTTCTGTCCCTCTGTTTCTTGACATGTAAAGGCTTAGGAAAGCTGTGACTAAATCTGGGTGCAGTGTTAAGTTGCTTTATTGCATCTCTCTGGATGTAGAAGCACTAGGGATAAAAAGAGTGGAGGGAATGGTCCAGGCAAAAGAGGATAGAGAAGGAAGAAAAGAAGAAACACAGAATAGAAAGCAAGCTTTGAGTGAAGAACCTCTCCAAACAGTAGAAAGGACAACAGTGAAATGGCCAGAGGAGAATACAATGCAGGTCTTCAATGAATATAATTGTGACCTTGGGTCCAGAGAAGGTGAACAATGCGAAGTCCAGTGCCTTTGACATCCCCATCCACACCACGGGCTGCAGTGCCCTGCTAATGAGATCCATTTTAGGGTGCCACAGGAGAGCCTTTCAAAGCCTCACACTTGCACACTTTGACCCTGCTGATCATGAGGTACTGCTGGCCTGACGCTGGGGCCATGAAAAATAATGGGCAGCTGCTCCTCCCCTTCCTCAAGGTCCCTGACATGAGAAATCCCCCAGGACTCGCCACTCCTATTTGATGTCTGTGCTCAGCAATTAAGGGACACTGAGAGCAAGGGACGTGGCAAAGTAAGTGATCTTTTGAGTCACTGAGTGTGGTCCTTTGCTATTAAGGTGTTGTTCCTTTCTCAGGCTGAACAAGGAGCAGCTCAAAACTACTTGTTTTTCTCCTTTTTGCTCCAAATAGAAAGCTCTTCCAGAATTGAAATCTTCTGAAAATTATCAAGTCCACCCTGAGGACATTTCTGGTTAGTCTCTGCTCATTAATTCTTGTGACAACATTTTCCTTTAGCTTAATTACCTCATCTTCCTCCTCTGACATTTACCTCACTAATACGTTTACAGAGAACAAATTATCTTTGCTCTCAGGCTTTCTTTGGCTGGGCTGACCAGCACATGCTTTTTTTTTGTTTCAGCTCCTAATTTAGACTCTCCATTCTCTGGAGAGTTGCTTTTTTTCTTTTGACAAGTTGCTTTTTTTCGCTTCATTTTTTGTTCAGCTGTAAGTAGGTCTGACCAGTGCTTTACATGGTAGCACCCTGTCTTCTGGAAATATTGTCCTTTATACAGGTTTTATATGTCCTACCCCTTTTGGGGCTGATACAATAATTCTCAGTTCCAGCTGCAGCATTTTTAAGTTCTGTTTTGCTTCTTTGTTGTTTTTTTGGGAATAACAAGAATATTTTGTTTTCCTTTGCATTTCCAGCTCTGACTCAGACTTGTTTTGGCTGTTACCACTTCCTTGCTAGTGGGATCAAATCAACACCAAAGACTGTTGTTCTTGTGCCTTTTTAGATGAGTTTAAGTACATAAGAAATAGATCTGAGCTGCAGTTTATCTCACCTGAGGCTGTTTCTCCAGCAGTGGAAGATGAAGATTCTGCTAGGGTGAGCACTGGAGCCTCTAACATTCCTCATTCTGCCCCTGGCTTCTCTTCCAGATTTATTCTGTTAGGGAGATTAGGAGGTATGTCCTTGCCTAGACATTCTTGTATCCACTCATGGACCAGCCTGTGGTCCATAAATTCTTCTAATCTCTCTCTGACCCTGCTGACACCTCTGTGTCCACAACCTCCTTTTGTAGCAGGTTTGAGGAGTTCCTTGCCACAGTGCAAAGGTCCACTCACTGTCCTTCATCTCCTTTGTACTGATTCCCTGTTATTTTCACTGAATGTCCCCTTGCCCTCATTCTGCAGTATCAGTGAACAGAGTTTGCACTTGGCTTATCCACCCCTTCATTACTGAAATCCTTGATTATATCCCACTCAGCCTTCCCCTGCATAAATTCTGAGTTCTAGCCTTTTTCTCCTCTCCTTTGACCATTTTTGTCTGCCTGTTTCCTTTTCTCTCCTTTCATCACATCCTTCTGGAGACTCAGGTCTACACCAGTTGCATCACCTCGCACTTGGTGTGAGGGTTCACCTGTGTCTAGCATTAAAATTATATCCTTTGTCTTTTTCTCAATAACTTCCTTCATGATGCTCACAAGTTCCTTGGTATTTTTGGCTGCTGCAGCACACTGAGGTGATGATTTTGAAGATTAATCTGAAACTGATTCATGCTGTCTTTGCTTGCCTGTTCCACGTAGACTTTACATATTTCATATGTTCCCTGAGCCTGCAATTTTTGAACCCACCTATATAATTAGTTTAGGTCACTGTTTTCCCTTTTATCCTCCTCAGTGTTAAGTGGAAAATAAGAACTTGGCAGCCTTGTTTGGTTCAGCTGCCCATTGACTTAAAATGAATTACGCCTCACAGTTAATTAATTGTTATTTCCAGAGGAGAAAGTACTGCACCTGCCCACCTGGCTGTCTGGTGTTTGGTGCATTTTGGTTCTCTTAGAAACTGGCACTAAACTGTTTCTTGGGCAGAGCTAAGAAGTACTGAAGACAACCTCAAAACAAGAAAATGTGTATCAGGAGGACAAGCACAAATTTACACCACAGTAAAAGAGCCAGAGCTCCAGACTAACAGGAACATGCTACGAGCAGAGTTCACCACAACAAGCCCTACATTTTGGAATACCCAGGGTAAGGCAGTTACCTTTAAGGTGAGGTGTAGACCCAACCTGAATACTTATGACTTTTCTATCAGTTGTGAAGCCAATTCTGTATGACCTGGTCTGTACCATCCTCTTTAATGTGAATAGGTCAACTGAATTTAAATGCACACAAAGGTCTTGCAGGACTCAGACCTCAGTTCAACTGTTGGTTGTATAAAGTGGCTTTTATTCCCTTTAGGTTGGAATAACAAGCCTGTAACAGAGATCAAAATTAATTTCCTTGTATGTGTGCAAATTAGGCATTTCAGCAACAAGCTTTGCTAACTATGCAAAGCAGAACAAATGATGGTGGGAGCAGAGACTTTATTCTTCTGTCTCTTCAGTGTTTCTTTAGAAAATGATTTTACAAGCCCTAGTCTTTGACCCTTGTGCTGAAGTGGCAACTTTTAATTACAGTAAATTGGCCTCCATGAAGAAGGGTAAATCAGTTGCTTAGTATAACATGTTATCATCTTCCTGCTATTTTGCTATTAGGAGTCCAATTTTGCTAGCAATAAAGATCACTAATTGTTCTCATATTAAAGAAAAACAAACACACCACACAACAAAAAATCTAATTATAATAATTTAACTTAAACCCACAGGTGCAGAAAAATCAACCCTCAAATTCAGAAAATTATTTCCAGATTTCAGTCTTTCCTAGAGCCATTTTAACATCCTTGTATTTATGCCAGACATAGGCTCTTCTTCAGTAAGTCTTTGTTGTGTAGCACAAACAGATTAAATCTGCAAGCACAAGCCTCATTGTTATAACAATAATCAATAGTGCCCTTCCCCTCCCTAACTTCTGAAACATAAATCTTATTTCCTTGTGTTGCAAAATGAACCACAAAAACTTCACCGGCATACTTAAAATGTAATGTTGTGGGACAGGAATATTATTTATTATTACTAGATTTGGGTTCCTAGCATGTTAAATTTTTGGAAAGAAAAAAAAAAAAACCTAAACCAAAAAAGCTCTTTCAAGATCTTCAAAAGAACCTACCTGTTTTCAGGTACTTTTACTGCCCCTTTCCTGGCCTTCCTACTTACATTTGTGTTGAAGTTCCCTTTTCCTCTCGGGCACCAATGTCCAAAGCTGTTGTTAGGAGCAGTGGAAGAGGGACACAGCTGGAAGGACATCTTGGTAGAGGTGTATCAGCTGGAGCTGCATGAATCCCTGATCTGTAGGGTCTGAGTATGGGACCAGCTGGATCTGGACAGTGACAACAGAGATGGAGCAGTTCAGGGGGATCAAAAAACAATCCTGCAATGTAAACAATGAAGGAAAGAGATCTGAGGAATAGGAGGAGCTGGAGAGTGACTGGGAACAAGATCTTCCAGAAGGTCTGACATGCAAACTCACACTGATACGAGACACACTCTGAAGGAACAGTAGGAAAAGGCAGGACTCAGACAAAAGCCTTCATTGAGATGCTCAGGAAGTCATTCCATTGGGAACCAAGTTCATTCCTGACTACTTTTCTAGAGAGGATGGACATATACTGAAGAGGGTTGCTGAATTTGGGATCGCGTAATCTAAAGCCAAATAAAAGAAATCTGCACCAAGAAAGAAAGATACAGGAAATGACAGAAATGTGAAGCAAAAAGGAACCTCAAGACATCTTCCCCAACTTCCTTCCTGAGGCAGCACCAGACACACAGATTCCCTCAGGTGGCTGCTGCCATCTCATCAGCCTGGGAAGGCAGCTGAAGGAAAAGTTTAATGATGCTCAAAAAAAGAAATGAATTCTTCAAGGTATAACACAGAAGGCAAGGGAAAGAAAAATGTGTCCAAGAGGGAAGAAGATTTCAAAACAATGGAAAACCACACATCTGTGTTGAATCAAAACTTGAAGAAAATACACGTAAGGAGTTCATTTGCTACAAGAAGCTGCTGAGGAGAAACTAAGGTTTAGGACAACCAATACCCTTGTCCTTATAGGGAGATACTAGGAGAAGCAGAATGCAAAATGTTTTCTACTT
>WAAE01029279.1:0-20964 GCA_013400495.1 Nicator chloris | reverse complement strand
TACACTATAACCTAGGACAGCATCATTATAGGACCCTATAAGTATTACCAACAGCTATTGGAAACTACAAACACAGTACATGAAATATTATACAAAGCTCTTAGATTATTTTTAAAACTTGTTAATATTAGAGAATGGTATGTGCAGTCTTAGTCTACCCATGGTATGGCCTATATTCCTTAGTCTATATGTAGTGAATCATAATGGCATTTAGAAATACTGACTGAGATCAAATGACACAATCTGTCACTGTAAAAGTGCATATGTAAATCAAAACTAGATCTTACTCCAAGTCCCTAACTCAGTTGCTGTGGCTAGACATGCTTTCTCAGCCACAGAGATGCTAAATTGAGATGTAGTTGAATAATGTTGCTTTCAGTTGTAAATCAAACAACAAATGTGAAACATGTTACAGCTTTAGAAATTAACCCAGATCACATACATCTGAGATTTAATATTGGTACACCCATTGGAAAGAAACTCCCTGTTTGGTACCTTACACCACTGACTTCCAAACTATGGTGACTGTTTCCCTATAGTTGGGACATGTATTTGTGTACATACACTGACGCAGTGTATGTGAGATCTGCTTTGCTCAAAACTTTCCTTGAGAAATGCCTCTGCAAAGACAACAGGTGCGTGTGGACTTTTCACAGACTGATTGCTAGGAATTCCAGCTCATGAGGAAATGGTCCCCTATAACTTTAGCATACATTTTTCCCTGCTGACCATCATACAGGGCTCTCCAGATAGTCCCAAGTTTGTTTACCATTAATTTATTTCTTTCATAATCAAACTCTTCTTCCTGAACAGCAGATCTTTCATCTTCTGTAAGAGCATTTGCATCAGAGGGTGAAGGGCATATCAGTCACCTGTTAATAACAAGGTCAGACCATTTTCAATCTCACGGTCTGCTGCAGCAGCTCAGCTCGGTGGCCATGAGGAAAAAGAGCCACAAGAATCACTGTTCTAACTCCGGCAGACAGAGGGGATTTTAGGGTCTTCCCTGCACCCCCTAATCACAACAGGCATTTCTCTCTCTCCTCCTGAGAGCCACATACTTCACATTTCTCCTGCACAAATAACTGCTCAGGCCCTTTTTTCAAAGAGTCTTTATTAAACTACCAACTATTTGCTGTCAAGACATTTAGGATGAAATCATCATGTTAAACAAATAAACGGAGCTTCGTACAGATCTCGGCTCTGGGAGCCAAATAAGAAAATAATTTCTGTCTGCTCTCCACAAAAGCGGCTGGAAAGGCTGAAAGAAAAATATTATTTTTACTTCATTGTGTGAAATATCGTTTTGGAGGATCTGTCGCGTTGAGCGTTTGAAGAGTTGTTGCTGGCAGGTTTCAAGGGTCCCCTGGGTTGACCCCCTGGGATTGTTTTCTTCATTAATAAACTTTGCATGATGTGTGTTAAAAGGAACATTTTGTTTGCTTTGTAAATAAGGGATGTCAAACAAGAAGCAGAAGCCTCGCAGACACTAGATGAGGTGCTCTTCAAGGGCAGGAGATGCTTGTATGGAAAAATAAAAGTCTCAGAGAACTCAAGAATAATGTCACTACCCTATCCAAGTGGAGGCATTGCTGTGGAAACTATTCTGCCTGTGAACCCAAATGAGAGAGCTTCTTTGCAAATCCCAGAGAGAAAGACACACATTGTGCCTTAAAGCAGCAGGAGGGATACTTTGGAAGGCAAGTGCAGGAATGTCTACCCAAAACTGGACAAAGCGGGCAAGATGGTGCAAAGCAGGCAGTTCCATCACTGTGTGGAAGAAGCATTTTGACAGTTCTGCAAGCAGCCCCAGGGAGAAGGACTGAAGAGCATTTCTGCACCAGCATTTGACAATCTGATGCTGCTGTGGAAATTACTGTGGTAAAGCTTTTGACCGGATTTAAGGCAGTAATTTGCAAGAAAGCAACCAGCCTTTTGCAGGTCCTGAAGTTTTCTCTCCTATCACAAAGCAGAAGTAAAAATAGTCTGATGTTTATTGGTGTTTATTTTCTATTGCCTGCCTCCTTCCCTGCATTGCCACTCAACTCTCCCACTGCTTCTGAACCTATTCATTTTGTTGTTGCCTGCCCCGTTAACAAACCCTAATAAGCCTTATAAAACAATTTAGCTCCTGTCATTCACAGCTAGAGTATCTGAAATGCATCAGAAATGCTATAGCCAGGAAACAAGAATGTGCCCAGCGTCACTTTGGGTCCTATTTCAGGTGGGGGTAGAAGCAGGCAGACAAGCTATATGACCCCTGCTAGGCATTGGATGGACCAAGCCTCTCAGCTGGCTTTACCCAACCTGCCCATATTCCTATAGTGTCCTATTCCTCTGGCTGTCATCACAGGGAAAAAAAAATACCCAAACTGCTTAAAACTTGTTTACGTTAGGAAGAGAACAGTCAAACACACTGTTTAAGAGATGAAGGAGGATCAATTCTCCAACTTCAGTGATCCAGGAGAGGAAACATTACAGTGTCCAATAGTCCTTGGCTGTAATTACAGCTGACAGGATTCTGCTTACATTTACCATTTCGTGCAAAGCTGTGCAGTGCATCAAGAAGACATGAGGCTTCCACAACTAAGCCTCAGGCCAGCTTTAGAAGCAATTCTAAAACAAACATGAAATTAATGGTATTACCTTTTTCTTAATCTGTATCGTATCTTTATTACTGAAATACTTATCATATGTAGGTCACGTACCATGCAGTCAGTAAGCTCACTAAGCTGATTTCAGAGCTATGTTAATAACAGAAAGAAATAGGTTTAATTTGTCTAAAATAAATAAATATGTTGTTTCAGTAATTTTTGTCACAAAAATGGTGAAATGCAAACAAATTTTTGAAGAGGTAAATCAGGTGGAGAATCTTAAGAGTCACCATAACTGGTGATGGTGACAAATAGAATTTCAGCTAATTTAAGTCACCAATACACATAAATGATGGATGGATGCCTACAAAAATTATAAAAGAAAGAAAGCTGGTTTTGAAGTTATTTGCAGTGGATTTAGAATGGTGAAACAAGATTTTAAAAGTCTGTCTTGTCTTTAGAAATTTGACTATGTATATCTAATTCCACAAGCTCTCTGCCTGGAGTCCCAACTTCTGTTGTCTTAAAGTTACTGTCACTCTTAATTTTTTTTTGTGCAATGGATAAGATTCATTAAGAATTTGCTCTGTGTAGTGGTTATGCCATATATCATCTTTCCATATACAGATGTTGCTATTTTGATTTTGCATCCAGACTCCACTGATTCTTTAGTACCAAGAAACTTAATTTTGATTCACAAAATTTGCTTGATCTTAAGAGGAAACGAACTGAGTACCTGGTTTGAGTTAACTTAGTTGCACTAGCAGCTAGTTACACAGCTTGTGAGTTTACATAAGAGTACGACACTTTCATGGACAGGATGGACTAGAAAGCTGTTACAAATTTTTCCAGGTTTGGGTACTTAGTAGCAATACAGGTAAAGTCATTTGTTATCAAGTGCTAATTTTTACCGTATTTAGGGATTATACGAAATTACAATCTTCATCCTGTTCTTTTCTAGACTGGATATATCCATTGAACTGGTGGCCCTAATAGCAACCATACCAGAGATAGCAAAAATGTCATGAACATGAAAATTGAGGTGATCCATTTGAAAGACAAAGGTCTGATCAAATAGCAGTATGTAAAAAAAAACCCCACATATCATTGATACAAAGCTGGTTTGGAGGAAGTAAAGTTTTGTCCAGGTTATGTCAGGACTTAAAAGCACTAAATGTGGAAGCATTGTTAAATTATGTCCAAGTATTTTTAAAATAAATTATAATTTATGCTGGTATTCCCAAAAAACAAAGGTACATATAGTGACAAGTAAAATATCCTGAATCGTTGTGTCATAAAGTTTTAGCTGTGCCATACCATGATACACAACTTTTAGAGCCTTCAGCTTCAAACAACATGATATTTATCACAGTTACTACATGTATTTTTGGTGATAAAGGTCTAAGGTTTGCATGGTGATGATGCTAGGGACAGCTCTTCTTTCCATGTGAATGGTGTTCAGCACACACTGTTCGAACAAATGAGATTAGCATGCAAATCACCTCTAAGTACATAAAGACCGTATCTTACAGGTGTTTGGACAGCCCCTTTTAAAATTAAGATTCTTCTGTGAACTTCTCTGGGTAGCCTGTTCACTAGCCTGGGAGTTAATGAATTGTCTAATCTATCTTCTTTGCTCAAGTTAGTGCACTTTTTCACATTCTGTACCCAGTGGACATGGAAAATGATTGATCACTGTCCTCTTCATAACAACTTTTTACATATTGGGAAATTGTTATCCCTTCCTCCCCCTCCCCTTGAGCCTCATGCTTAGTCTTCTCTTTTCTAGACTAAACAAACCCAGTTCTTTCAACCTTTTCCATAGGTCATGTTTTCTAAACCTCTGATCATTCTTGCTGCTCTCCTTTGCACTCTCTTCAATTTGTCTACATCTTTCTTGAAGTGTGGTTCCCAAAGCTGTACAAAGCACATCAGCTGAGGCCTCACCCATGTAGCCTAAAGCAGAACACTTACTACTTTTTTCACAGTAAGACATTCCAGGTGAACCACCAAAGAATAATATTTGCTTTTATCCTAACGCTGCACCAGCAAGTCATGGTATTGTGATTGCCTATAACCTCCAGAACACTTTATACAACACTGCTGCAGCCATAATCTTTCTTATCTTGTTTCTGATTATTTAGAATCTTCTTAAACCATCTCACATATTTCTCTCTCGTTTATTTCATCCTGAAGACTTCAGATCATCTCTTCTATTTACTAAGACTACTTTTTATTCTGATCACATCCTGCAAGGAGTGCCTGGATGATACCAACTGCCATAGTTCATACAGGCTGTTGCATGCTGTGGTCTGTGACCTGTTACTGTCCCAGGACAATGTATGGCCATGTCATGTCTTTAGTTGCAATGACATATGTGCCAATCTCCAGCCCTAGTAACCCACAGAACAGACAGAGAAGAAAGTTTTCCCCACCTCATACCTTCACCTCAATGAATGTGCTGTTGAAAGAAACTCAAAGAGCAACTTCAGCCTCAGTTCCTCTAGCCAGGGAATCCCTCTGAGAACATAGCTCTCCTGCTTGACTGCATCCCATATGACACCAAATATGAATCAAATGTACCCCACATATATATTTTCTTTGAAGTAGAATACTCTGCTTTTAGGATGATTTCACCAGCCTGGACTGCTTTGCTTCGTACTTTGTCTTCTGAAACCTGATGCACTGGTTGTTTCAGTTTAATGCTTTACTTTTTGAAATGTAATATTGTTGTTCTTCTGCTCTTCTTACTTCTTTCCACCTGTTCAGCCATCCTTTTTCATCCTATGGTCAATTTTCCTCTGCCTTCAGATTCTAACCATATTTTTCAAGAACCAGTGTATCTCCCCCCATAATGGTCCTTTTCCTTGAACCTTTTTCTGAGGACAACTTGACATTTTCAACACATTCTGGGAACAAGATGGACCATTTTTCACTTTTGCAACAGGTAAGCAAGCTCTGCTGAAACTGTCCCTTAGATATTTCTATATTAAAGGATCTGAGTTTTATATATTTTACAACTTCCACCTCACCATGCTGTAGGATGATTTTAATCTAACACAGTGAAATCTTGCTAGCCCCAGACACAGCCAACATTGCTGCCCCATGCCTGTCTCTGAAATTTCAAAATAATTACATAACCAGTATTTAGGTTCTTATATCAATATATAATAGGATTTACACTTGTATTTTCAAAATAAACCCACAAAACAATATAAATAAATTTACAAATTTAAAATAAAAGTAGAGAACACAGTTGATACAAAACTGGTGGTGAAACTTGCTTTGACAAGGTCCTCAAATTCTTGGCATTTGTCTGGAGATGCATCAGCAAATTGTTTTGCTATGGTATTTCATTTTTCTCCTCTCATGTTTCTTTCCCCCCATTCCTTATCTACTTCCAAGATTTTTCCTGGATCTCTATTTCTGGGTTTTGTTCATTTGAAGGTCCTCTCAGTAGTTTCCTTCAAAGCCAGTGGAAGCCCAGGCCCCACAGAAAGTTTTTCACTAGAGTGATCCCATTTCTGACTAATTCTCCTTTGCAACATACTGTCTGGTGTCTAAGGAAGCCAAAATCCTTCTGTCAACACTCTGTGCAGACAAGTATTCTCCTTTAGTCCTGGCTATTATAATCTCTGGGATCGCATTCAGACCCTCTGTTCTTAACCTGCCAGAGCTGTGCAGCTGCTGGTCATGTGGATCCAGTAAATCAACCAAAATCTTCCTTCCCCCACCCTCCAGCTTCTCTCAACCTGTTTCTGGGTTATTCCAAGCTGCCTTTCTTCTCTGAGCCACCATTGCCCACTCTTGTCATTCCTCTGCTGTGCACATGTGCAGGGGCCTCCTGAGGTATTCCTGGCAGCAGATGCTCCCTTTGCCTGTCCCCTGCCCGGCCAAGGGTTCTCATGGCTCAGCTGTCAAGTCCACCTCTCCCGTGTCACCTTGCCATGCTCTGCTCCCACATGGAATGCTGCCACAGCCTATCCACTTGTGTGTCATCTGCCTGAAGACCTCAAAAGGCATTGCAGATTTTTTCCAGCTATGAGTGATAGCAGGAGACAAACCAGTGATGTAATTATTGCCATAATTTACCTGATATAGTAAGAGCCAGATTAGAAACAAAACTGGTGACCTTATTCCAGTCAGGAGCCTCCAGTCATGTCTGAGTTACGGAACATCTGCAGAGGTCTAAAGGGTCTCTTAACTCCCCCACAGATTAGAAAATATTATTTGGCCTGCTTTATACTCCTGACATGGATAGTCCAAGTGATTTATTCTGGGTCACTCAGCAAAAAATTTCCATTGCTCCTAAGTGTTACCAGGCTAGACTCTGCTGCTTTCCAGGTTCAAAGTTTTTTAGTTACATCTCCAATGTCTGGGGTTTTTTAATTGCTTCATTTGCATGACATGGAATATTTTACAATATTGTTGCTGTGACACTTGTTTGAGACAATAGATTTTACAATACCAGCTTTGTTCAATGACTGGTTTAGTGCTCTTTGAGGAAGCCTGTTCATTCCTTTATATGACATCAGTCATATAAAAAAGATGTATTACTGCAGAATAAAAATCAAGTTTTGAAACTTTTCAGTTCAAAGCCATCTACAAAAGATATCTTCCTTCTTTTATTTTTTTTAATTTTTAATAATGGACTCTCTCCATTGACAAGTTTTTGACATAGCCTATTTTGAACCCTTGGTATTTGAAACAGCTTGCTGATGTTCCCTTAAATTACATCCTCTTGTGGGTCCATAAAATCCTGAAGTTATTACAAATAAATAAACGAAATTTCTCTTCATGATGTAAACCAGCTTTGAATGAAGTCATTGAGTGGAAGTTTGACTTGGACTGCTTCTGAGAAATTGCTCAGACCCAAGGCAAAGTTCTGCTTTTCCTCTATGTGCTGCAGAAATTGGTGAGCAGCTGTTCTGAGTCAACTGAGGGGAGCAAACCCCTGTTGCTTAATGACTTGTTTTAATTTCCAGTGGGAAAAAAAGTATCAGAAAGTCTGTACTCTCCAGACCCTTTTCTTTCATTCACTTTTTCCAAGTAGTATCCTCCTGAGCAAGTTGTATGGTTAAGTGTGATTGAATTACATGAGATTTGAGTTTTCCCTTCTCTCTTATGTTAGGCATCTTATCCCATCAAGCTTCCACTGATTAGTGAGTTGGTACCAATATTTAATGACCTGTTGCATTCTGACCTGAACCACAAAGGTTATGACACCAGCATGAAGAGCAGACAGCACATTTCAGACTCTGCTGTGAGACACAAGACATGAACAAGCAGTGCTATGAAATTATGCCTGCATTTCACTTGGTTCTCCCCATTCCTCCCCACTGTGGTCCTCTGCTCTTCCACAGATCTTCAACATTCTGATGGATAGCCTTTATGTCACTGAGAGAAAAAGTAGATCTTCTATGGCCCCCTGCAATCTGAGTCTGTATCACTTCAATGACAGTTTGCTCCAGTGCACTATGAGGACATGCCAAAAAAAGTTTTGTTGATTGCTTGTAGATTCAGGAGATATGTTTAGTCTTAGCACAAAGCTGCACATTTTTCACAAATGCCCATCAACAACCCAAACACTCAAACAGATATGAATCATTTAATGTGTCGAGATGTAAAACAAAATGCTCACAATGTGCTTTTTAATAATTTCATTAGCTGTACTAATAACTTAGCAATACAAGCAATAAATGCAGCCATCTGTCCTGTAATACTGAAGACAATGGCCAGGACGACCTGCTCTCAGTTCTCCTGAGAGACAGCTATATTCTGACACTGGAGTTGTAGACCATGTTTTAAACGATGCTGCTATCTGAAAAGCCCTATGCAAGCACTGAGATTGTTTATGGAGTGAGGTACTGCCTGGTCTCTTGACCACAATTAACAAATGTCTGGCCACAATTTTCACAGGAATCAAATCACGGATGAAGAAAAATGCAAAGAGATGGCAGGATCTGAAAGGTAAAATGGAAGTTATATTACAAGGCACAGTTTGAATTGAAAAGAAGAGTCTGTTAATAGGTGGAAGTCTATGTAAGTATGACATCTAGCACTGTGACTGAGATCTAACTGCTATTTGCTCCTTCTCAGTTGATAAAGTTCTTTAGCAAGATGTTGCCAGAGGGTTGGCACTCTGATTCCCCAAGGGCTGAACATTCACACCACCACATTCCCCAGTCCTATGGGCAGATGTTAGCACTGGTGGAGAGAGATGTTTTATTCCTACCCCTCTCTCCCCCTACCCTGAAAAGTATGAGCTGAAAATCAAAATATTGGCACGTATTTCTTTGTACCTGGAAATGCTGTCGCTGCAGCCTCTGGCAGAACTTCCAAGACCATTTCTCCCACTCTTCCCAGTGTGATGGGGAGATGTCCCACCTCTTCCTGCTCTGTGGGATGGAGGTCAGTTGAGCAGCACATTTTGTCAGATTGAGCATAGCCAGACATCCTGACTGAGATCAGGAGAGCTGCTTCATTCAGCCTCCAACCACAGCTCCCATGAAACTTTGTGGCAGCATTTCAGGGTGGAAATACTTCAATTTTCAGACATTGGGGGTAGAGTATGGGATGGAAAAAGCTTGTTGAAAAACTGATACTGTTCGCAGAAAACTGATGCTTAAACAAATAATTCATTTAGCTGCACACCAATTTTCTGTCAATAAACAGTTTTTAAAAGTGCCTGATCCCTAGTCAAATCTGCAACACATACTGAGCTATTTTATTACTTTGATTAACTCTGAATCAGTTAGCCCTGCTATTTTCTCTTCCTCCACATAAGGTAGAGATTTGTTCATCTCGTGGGATGCTCAGTCAGTCCTTGGCTCCCCACACTGACAGCCAAGTTACAGTTTCGGCTCCACAAAACAGTGTTTATATAAGAGCTAGAGAGAAAAGACACCTATGAAAAAAGAAATATAATTATATTTGTTTGTGTTATAGAAGCCCTCAGCAGCCCCACTCACAGTTGGGCCCCAGTACATAGCACAGGGTAAGATCATAGTTGCAGTCAAAGCTGCTTGCAATGTAATTAAGACAAGATGTAACATGCTAATGGAAAAAATGGTTGAAAAGGGGATCGATGATGAGGGAAGTATTCACTCCTAAAGAGGAGAAAGAAATTAGAGATTTTTGCTAATTGCCCAATTCCAGCATCTGGGGCTTGAAAAATCTTATGGGATATCACAAAATCAACAAATAATCAGGAATTGGCAATAAATCTTGAGAGCAGGTAAAGGGTTGATAAATAAATTGACGTTTTCTGCTTGGAGTTTTTGTGGGTTTTTTTCTCTTCACATTTGTGCCTTTAATTGAAAGGTGAATTAGCACAAGCAACATCAGACTGTATTTTGGAGTGCCATTTGCACTGCAATTGTCTGCCCCAGCAACTAGCTGTTGGTAGAAGGCAAAGTTTTGTCAAGAATCATTACTGCTGAGCAAGCCTTAAAAATAGGTATGTTGCACACAGTCTCAACAGATCAGCTCCCTGAACCAGTAAGTACAATGATGAAAGAACAGATCAGAGGTATGGATCAACTTTTTTCATCTGAATGAGAAGCTGAATCTAAAAATTATCTGTAAACCTTTGTGTTTCATTATTAATTACTTCCCCATGAATAGTCTTTTTGCAGGTACCCAAGTACTGCGCTTATATCAAAGTCTTAGCAACTCCTTCAACTTCAGCTGTCCCAGCTCCCATTGTTTTCTAGACACTTGATCAAATTTCTGGATTTTGGAAGGAGGACCTACACAGTTTCCTATTTAATTGAACAGAACAGCTCTTCTTTAACAACTGCAGAGAGCAGGCAGTAAGAATATGAGTGTGCAGGACGTTTTATATCAATCAGAATCACGGTTATGAATTGTAACCTCAGATAGAAACGTGGTAAAAGTGACAATATGCTCCCCCAGTCTAGTGTTAGGATGTCTTGATGTAGTACTGACATATTGGCACACTCAGTAGGATTAGTTCTGGTTACTGTTTGGAGTCTACCTGTGAAAGAGTAGTGCCTGGCAGAAGCAGAAGATAATGGCACTTCACTCTGCAACACTCCTCTCTCTAAATTATGGCACTGAGAGAGTTACAGTTCTGTTTGAAAGAGTTCAACAAAAATAACCTTTTCTTTAAAAAAAGCTTCAGAGTAGCAACTAGGGAAAAAAAATTCTGCAAAAATTCTTCATCATGGTTCAGTCAATGATTGGTGGTGGTGGAAGCTGGAAGAAGAAATCCAAAAATGTCAATTTTTCAATGTTTTTGACTTAAAATTTATACCTTGGAAGGAGCATGCTGAAATCTCACCACTTTCACATGACATAGTCTTGAAAATGTGTAAATATATTGAGTTTCAAAAGTGTTCACAAAACTCTGCAGCTGGTACAGGCAAGTGTTTTGGTATTTAGAACTGTTACAAGCAGGCATATTTGAATTATCAATCAGCCATTTGTAAAGTACTGCAGTAACTAAATTACAGCTCAGCCAGCCTAGCCTGAGAGTGCCAGTCTCCACTTCTAATGATTTCACATCATTCTTAGAATTGCATAGTTCTAAATACCCCTCAAAACTTTACTCCAACCTAATTCTTCAGAAAATATAATCCTTCAGAAACAGTACTGAGTTAATACTTCGATAGGATAAAAAGGGATATTCATGATGGTGATTAGAATGGACTGTCAGTCTGACAAACCATGAACATGAAATACAAACTGCTTGTGATCATTTAACTCCTTGCAACACAGTGTCCCAAAACTAAGCTGTTCACTCAATTTTCCTGTTAAAGAAACTACTACTTGCTAATGTACAATTTTAGTAAAAATTAAACATAAAGGTGATATATTTCTTCATTTCCTGCCCTGAGTTTATGTGGTATATCTGCATTTTGTTGAGAAAGCTGTCATGTTCCACCCTACCACCAGATGTATTTCAAAAGTAATTGGTCTAGTTGTTAAAGTATACAAGGAGCACCCATACTGCAGAACTTGTTTGCACAGTTATTTCAAACTATTTCTCTGTTCTAGTGCACAAGAATGTTTGTATAGTGACTATTCACGTTTGTATACACTTAATATTTTGCTCTTTAGAATAGTAGCACCATTCCCCTGAGGCAGGAGTGTAAAATATTAAAACATGACCACAGAGGCTGCCCACTACTGAGCTATGAACCTGCTGTTCTCTGTACCTATTTTGATTTCTGTTTTTTAGTCAAATCCCAGTGACATGTCTCTCGTGTGGCTCAGTAGGGCTCCCAGGCTTGCTAAGCCAGCATGAAAGGAACTGCATACAGGTCTGCCCATTTGCTGCTAGCAGAAACTATATCCAGTAGATGTGAGCTAGTGATCTAAAATCTTTTGCACATCAAGGAGAGTTTAAAAACTTTAGACTGCAAAGATAACACTTATTCTGATGAAATGAGATCTATTTTTCTAATACACATTTTATTAGAATAACAGGGGAGGGTGGGTTGAACAAAAAGGAACACGTAAGCTCTGAGTAATTTTGGCTGGAATCTGAAAATCCAGAATGAACTTTTGGAGAAGGGACTTTTTAAAATAATTTTTCAGATATTAAGCTTTCCATCTCAAGCTATCAGCATATTTTTTCCTTTCTCTTAGCCTGATCAACAACTTCGTGTGCTTGTATGAAGATTTTCCCCCCCAGTTCTTTAGGGAAATTTGTTTGTGGCTTGAAGGAAAAGAAATAAGAAATGGGCAGCCCTCTTCCAATCAGGCAGTCCATGTTCCATCAAGTTTCTCCAGATGAAACCACTGCCATTGGGACCTGCCCATGGGCTGACGGCAGCCTGCAGAGAAGTGCTAATGAGGAAATGCCTGGGGAATATGAGAAAATACCTTTGTTGTAGCATGGATAGTTCATCCACTTTACAAATATGAGCAGTGTAAACAGGGGCCTTTCTATATACGTCATGTCAAGGAGACCAAAACTATTATGGAAAGTGCTAGTTTAATGGTTCTGGCACATGGCCAACAAAAAGGCCAGAAGGTCAGGCCCTTTCCAAAGGTGCAGGGTGCAAGCTGGTGCTGGAGGAGAGGTAGACGCTGTATTCACTGGTATAAAACCGTCTCCCACCAGCTGCTCTGATTTATAGGAGCTGTAGAAGTGCAAGCCCACTTCAAAACCAAGGGGATAAAAAAAAAGCTTTATGCCTCTTGAGTCCCCATCTTTTTAGTTACAAATTCTGCTCACTTCCCTTTTGGAACCTCTAGATTTTCATCTAAATATTAAAGGGACCTCCAGGTCCAGAGACCAACTCAGATTTTCTTTGTTTACAGCTACCCATCTGCTTTCCTAGGCACAGACTGGTTATTTGTCATCTTTTCACATTTTGTTTATGGATATTCCAAAATCAATCAAGGAGATAAGTGTCTCTTTTATGCAGCTAGCAATACCTCAGATAAAACATTTATTGTAATACATTAATCCATATGCATTAGTTTCAAATATTGCATCTATTGGTCTGAGCTACCTACTCACCAGCTGGCACCAAAAAGCAGAAGCACACCTGCAATTTTCTAGTGAAATAAAATATATACAGATAGCCCTGTACAGCAAGGGAAAAATCCCTGCAACTCCTTCCTCATGAAAGCAAAATCTTTATTTGTAATATAGATATTACAGTATGAACAGAAGTACTCAGTTCATGTAGACAAGGGCTCATATTCTCCTAACAAAAAAAGGGCTATCTACACCAAGCTCAGAAAAACCCTTATTACACATCTGTTCAGATGCCACTGGTTGCACGATAGGATGTCTTTCAGCCTGAAGGCCGACGCTCTCCTGAGTGGGGGGCCACAGGCAGAGCCGCCCTGGGCTTCCCACATCGAAGTGTTCAAAGCAAGGGGAGCCAGGCTCCAAGCCTGGAAGTCACACTCCCTTTTCAGAGAAGATAAAAGCAGCAGAGGAGAGTTACAGCACAACCGCAGCATCTCAGCTGTTACACAGTACTCAAACAAAATGTGTTTCTGGTTAGTTTAAGGAAGGATAAACAAGATTTAATATCTGGCAATGAACACAAGTTGTTTTTTTCTTGCCCTATTAAAGATATTTGGATTCATTCAGATTCTTTTAGCTTCCACTCACGTAAGACTCCATTCCATTTCCTAATTTTCCATCTTTTTTATTTCCTAAAACATGAGTTGTTGAGCTAATGAATTAAAACACTCTGAGGTTTGGTTTTGGCTCTGTGTGCATCTGTGCTCTTTTACTACCATAATTCAATGTGACAAGTTTATTGTCCTAACAAACACTAGCACCTATTGTAGAACTATAATAAAAAAAGAAAGATTGCCTTAAGCAGCACATATTCTTCAGAGAAGACCAAATACTACCTATTGACATTTTGTTTTCCTCACATCATGTTCCTCTTTTCATTCCACAGTGGTCACTAAACATGCAAGTCTATAGGCAAAGTGGACTAGATTAGACTTTAAGGATCAGCCTCTGCAATGAGCTGGATCAGATGGAATTCATTCTTCTTATTAGCTTTCAGCTGATACTTATGAGCCTGAACTCAGGACTTCGTTTGTGCAAGGCACATTAAACACTGTGAATGCAACCCCTGCCCCAAGGAGCTTGCAGCTCAAAAAGACAAGTATGCAAAGATAAGACAGATAAAAAAAAGAGCCTAGGACTTTGCAAAAAAGAAAGTCAAGACCAGCCTTTGCTAAATCAATGTGCAAGAAGCCAACACAAATGAGAGGTCGATTTCCCCACAAGAACCAGCTTAAAAGTTTCTATACAAATCAGCCACATCCAGTACAAGGCTAGCTCTCCAGATGAATGCCTGTCCAAAAAAACACAAACCCCCACAGATCTACAGCTAAGTAAATAAACTACAGTGACCCAAAATAAAATGTGAAACACTCTGTTTTTCAAGGCTCACAAAACAAGATTTTAATGATGCATATGGTCCTTATTTTACCCATAATGGTTCTTTGATATATAGTGGCAAGACTTTAATTCATTGACAGAATAACATGTTCGTGTAACCCATTCTATTGCTAATGAAATAATCAAGCCTTCTCTCCTTGTATCTCTTTGAAAGGCTATATTCAATAGCAGGTCTTGGAATATTTTACCAGCAGAGGAATGACACAAGAATAATACACACAGAAACTAAAGAGGAGTCTGTCACAACTTGTTCCCTGTTAAAAAAAAAATCATTACAAAATTGGTATTTCTGCAGAGAGATGCTAATTCATTATGGCTCTGAGTCAGCACAGGCAACAAGGCTGTTAGCCACCACAGAAGACTCCTTCAGGAAAAAAAGTGCTCTCTTCTGAGCTATTCACACTGCTGGTGCAAGTGCCCGGGCAAGGTGGACTTCCAGCTGAAGCAGGATGTTTGGCATGGCCCAGGGCTGGCGGTAAGCACTCTTTCCTGCTCCCTTCAGTCGTCTCCTTCCTCAAGCACAGCAAAAGCGTGACCTGAGGTTTCCAGGGCTTGCTTCCCTTGCTCTCCTCCTCAATCTTGCTGTAGCAGAAACAACCTGACCCCAGTCAGGTCCAGTCCTTCATCTGTGGGCTCAATCCTGCCTGCACTACCAAGAAGTGTCAGGCTGCCTTTCAGGGATAAACCAGGGAAAATCTAGATGGTTTGGAAACCCTTTTGAAGGTCTCTTCTCCTTCAAACCAGTTATTTCCATGCAGTCGAGTGTTCAAGAATATGACTGAGAGTAATTAGTGCATTTCACCATATTGAGGACTCTCAGATTCCTGTTACTTTTTACCTTTGTGAAAATCTCTGTGTCATCAAGTGGCAGAGGTATGGCTTCTTCTTAAAATATTAGATACAATTTATTACATGCATCAATGCCTAGTGAATTGGGGAATGTAATAAATTCTATTGCCTTCAGCATCAAAGCAGACTGCATTAAGCACTGGAGGAATCAATCTGACACTAATTTCATGTTTTATGATATTTTGTTCAAAATGGTTACACAAATACAGCAGGCATGTGTTTAGAGCATCTTTGGCACTGTTCAGAGAATCTATATTTCACTCAGCTTTCATGCTTGATTTAAATTAATTACTGCTCAGGGAAGGGACAGGAAACAGACACAGGTATATACAATGCATGTGTTACATGTGCATAATTTCCCTAATGGAAAGGGAGTGGTGGGGGTTGCAATTTTCAAAGCTTCCCACTTAGCCTACTTTTTCTGCCCCAGTCTAACTAAAGAGGCTGCACAACCACAGCTGTTTGATACAGTGAGATACCGAGTGTAATCCAAGGAGGAGGAGGCAAGCCCCCTCTCATGTCCCTAGAAAATTCATACTCATCCCAGGCTCTTCTCTACCAGACAGACCACGAAGTTCCACTTTCAGCCCTCCGCGACACTGTGGTGGAGCTGACATCACCTGCAGCATGCAAATGTAGGGAACCCAGGGGCTGGAGGGGAGCAGTAGCTAATTAAACTTTTCAGCAGGGATAAAACTTGGCAGATCTACATACAAGCCTAAAATCCATGATTAAGTTTAGGAGTGCAAGGGAAGTCAAATCCTGTTCTTCTCTGCATTGGGGAGGACCAGCATGGCACTCAGCTCAGAGAGTTTATCCCACTGTATGTGAAAGTAAAAAAACCCTAGAAACACAAATTATTCATATTTTGTTTTGCAACTAGACTTAGAAAAAGGAAGTAATGAAATATGAGGTGTTTACTGCATTTGTGAATTACTAAGAGAAACAAAAACATATCTTTTGCTAATAAAATGTTTTAGCTGAAGCATTTAGCATTGCCTTTTAGTAGATCTATGCATACCTCTTTATTTTCAGGCATAGGGTGAGGACAGGGACAAATTTTTCATATGTAGCAATTTCCCTGGTGGAATTTTGCTATTGAGACTTCCAGCTAACATATTGAAATATATTAATAGGGTTTAAGGCTTCCATTTATCTTCATTAAAACCAGTTTGAGTCTGAAAGCTGACTTGAGGATAATTTTTCATATCAGGAATGAGAAGACAGAGGTTTCACCCCAGCTCTTCAGCTGACTTAAGCAGTGATTTCAGACAATTTCCATCAGTTTGGAACACAAAAAGTAAACTTAATAGCTCATATCTCTCTCCAAAGTAGCCTAGCATGTCTTTAAGAAAGTCTGTGAAGAAATAAGAGTATCATAGGTGAACTAATTTCTCTTGTCTAACGATTAAGAATCTGAGCAGATGAACCTTCATTTACCTAATCTATTCTGCAAGTTTTATACTCTGAGAAGCTGTCTGCAGCTCTTAAAAAACTGAAGCATTTTGTAAAAAATATATACTGCTGTTTCTAACAAACTAAATGTTTTTCAAAAACATATGTAACTTAGTACAATAATGCAGAATTTCATGCCAGAAATATGCAAGTAGAATAATGCAAAAATTCATGCTTGAGAAGTCACAGTTTTCCTACATAAAAAAAAAACCAATTAATTACATATCCTCACAGTGTTACACATACAGGCAGAACAGGGTAATCCTGCTGGATAAAGGTTTAGAAGAGGAGAGATATCCTTCTGGCTTCATCTTTTCTCCTTCATGCCCTGCTGTGTTCCTGGGACCATTTGGAACATCTGGGTGGGAAAGCGGTCAGGAGAAAAACAGCACAAGACACCACAAAACCCTGCAATCATGCTGAGCTGCCACAGGTAGTGGTGTGGGCCTGGGGGGCATGCTGGGGGAAGATGCAGCTGAGGGGAAAGTTGCTTCCGTGAACTGCTTTAGGCACTGTAGTTCTCTGTTTGGTTCTTAACAAAGTGGAAAGACCATGCAGTTCTTTTTTCAGCTTACAAACCATCCATGGATAAATGCAGCTGGGAAACAGGCACCCAGCAGAGATCATAAATAAACACTTTGTCCCAAAACTCTGAATTCTTGATCTTTTTTGGAAGAGGGCAACGGGATATTGCATTTTTATTCTTCAAGTACTCTGCCAGAGCACCACAATGCACACAAGCACTGCACAATCCTGCTGTACTTTCTGTTTTGTGGATAACACCTCAGCTACACACTTCACTGTTTCAACACCCTTGTTGGTGCTCAGCAAATCCTACAAGACTTATTGCATCTTACAAGAACATCAAGCAAAGTAAGACTGGAGTAAAAAGATCTAGAAATGGTCTGAAGTTAAAGGGATTTCAATTTTCTCTCTTCAACTGGAAGGGAGCTCTTGGAACAATACACCTCCTAGTGTCTCGAAAATTTTCTGTCTCTGTTTTTTCTCCATAAAATGTGTATAGTGATACATACTTCCCTTGGTAAGTGCTGTGAAATCAACACATGAAAATGCTCTATGGAACTTGGGTATTTTTATTGGTAGCATTACTGCTGTTGTTCATGCATTTGCTCTGAAACTACAGTTACTGTGCAAGGATATCAACCAAAAAATATTACTACAAAAACACAAACGTGTGAATAAACACCATAAAGAAAATTCACACGCTCTCAGTTAAGCAAAATACCTTGCAGAATTAGGTCAGACTCTTCAGACAACACTTGGAAATTCAGGCCCCAATTTTTATTAATTCACTCTTTAAACAAAACTCGATTTTGATTTGAACAGGTTTTCAGCAATGCTGTGAGAAAACCCAAAACACCTTCTCAGGGATTATGCCGAGCAGTAGTTTTGAACAGGTTTGGGGCAATATTCAATGAACTGTAACTAATCATTTTCATCTTATGGCCTACAGAGTCATTGCATTGGAATGATGTTTGGCTACTTTTCCAAAGGACACGTTTACTATGGATTGTTCTATATCGCTGTCAGGAATGACAGTGAGCCAAAACATATTCTGCCAAGGGAAGTGTTTGGTTGATGAAATTATAAATAAGTCATCAACCAAAAGTCTGTTAAAATGAATCATCATTAGATGTTTCTCTAAATGCAGTGTTTAGTATCAAACTCCAAAATAGGAACTGCAAGACTGTCTTTCCCTACCTCATTCACAGATCTCTTTGAAGACATCATGAGAATATTAAGTTAGTTAATTTAAGCTATATGTGCATGCAAGCACATGCAGAGAAGCAAAGACTGTGATATGTTTTACATAAAGCAGGCCATTGTGCACTGATTATAATGTGTAAAGAGGAAATATGTTTATACCACAATCTATTCTAAACTCAAATAGGCAGCAGTACACTGTGTTTATAAATACAAATGCAAAACCTATGTTAAGATAATGTTAAGGGTCTGGATCCTAACCACAAACCCCAGGAAATTCAGAGCAAACCTTGAAAATTTGGGTCTGATTTTGATTTCCATGTAACCCCAGTATCTTCAGCAAAGTTTCTATGGGAGAAAACAAAAATTTCAATCTGAGGCTCTCTAAGTGTGACAGAGGTTGTGCAAAGTATTGTCATATTTAGGACTGAAGGCTAGGTACAAGAAAACAATGTAGGTAGCTGTGACAGAGTCCCCCAGCGCTTCTCTTAATCTAGTGAAGTGTGTATATGCATATGTGGGTTGTGCAAGGGGGGAAGGATAGAAATGTGCAGTTTTGACAAGCACATGGTCAAAACTCTCTTTTGTTACTCAAGACACGTGTAGATATTACAGAAAGCTTGAAGCAAGCAGAATATTATCAATATTTTGTGGTGCATAATTTACAGCATTATATTACCACGCTTTAAGGGGACTATAACAAAGGAGCACAGCCAGGGATGTCTCCACTGAGATACACAACTGAAATATTAGTCAAGAAACTTCAATGAGGAAGGAGGAGGAAATTACCTGAGCCTGTGCAGTCCTGTGTGATGTTCCAGTGCACAGCCATCAAAATAGAAGAAAATCTGATAAAGACAAGAACAAGGTTGGATCATTCCAGTTAGACAAGGAAGGGATATGGCAATGAAGAACAGGTTATCTGGTGGTAACCTCTAACAACTGGAGCAGATGTTGGCTCTCCTATATCGGCAGAAGTCAACTAACCTTCCAGATAGTTGTCCTGTTATTACAGTGTATTTCATATTTTACTTTTCTGGAGCTTTCCATATATACGAAATTCCATATATACATCCTTTAGTAAAAATGGCTTTGAATATCTTATTTTCCCTAGCAATAGGGCTGGAGCTCTGATGAACATACAAAGCCTTCCCTGAGATATAATATTTTATGAGTGTCTCGTAGACAATTAATTGCGGAGTTCATGGACATCTGTAGAGCAATCCACTTATCTAGAGGGGACTGATAGGGGGGTTAAAAAAGTCACCACGTCACAGTGTGCTATGTCTCTCAGTAAATGCTCAACCAAGACTTGGGCCAAACTTGGAAGTCACAATGAAGTTCCTGAAAGAGCCCTGAGAGGGTAGTTTAGGTGGAATTCAAGCACTAAAATGAGCAAGCCACAATAGCATATCCAACTGCTTTGCTCTTAAGCAGCTGTAGATATCTAAAATGGAGCAGCCATGTAGCACAGACCCTGTAAGCTCTGCTCACATGGTATGAAAAACGTCCACTTTGAACGGCCTTAATCTGCTTAAAAGCAAAAGTTGACCTCCACCTTTCCTATAATAGCTGATGTTTGGTAAACTTCCTGAGGAAGAAGAGATACAGGCTGCACACTGTCCTCAGCCTGAGGCAGTCCCCACTCATGTCCTGCAACACAGGCAATGCTCTCCTACCAACTGCCCCAGAGACTCACAGCCATTCCTTGGATAAGATCTTCCTTGTGGGCTGGAAGGCAAACAGCACCATCAGAGAGGAACAAGCCAGTATCCACATCCATGTCTTATTAGTAACAGTGACAAAACCGACTCCCAGATGTGGACTCCTTTCCACAGGAAGGATGAGATGGCACGATCTGACTAATCTGGAAACAGATATGTAAACCTCTGCTGACAGAAACAGAGAGAAGAACTGACAGTCTTCAAAAAAACGCTGCTCATCTCACTTCATCCAAAAAGAAAAAGAATGCACAGACTCCGTGAAAGTGAGGAAAGGAAGTATGTTAAAATAATAGTGGATGCTGGTAGAGTCCCAAAACACATCAAGAAGAGTGGAATATACCTAGAGGAAATGTTTCGATAATGGTTAAATTTGCTTAGGTGTATAGCATTTTCAAAGGAAGTAAAAAAGGGGATGATGTTAATGAGTTCCCAGTTAATGAAAATTATACTTCGATGTTTCTCCTGGTTTTCCATAATATTCAACATACGATTTTTAATAAGACATGACGTCAGCTGCAAATACATTGATCATCTTTCCATGAACATCGACACACACAATGCAATCAAGGATAATTGCTTTACTAGCTAATCCTAAAGTTTATTACTGTAAAAAGCCTGGAAAAATCTCTGTGTGTGTTGTTTGCTATTAATTCACAGTTTGTTTAAACATGTACTTTCTTTCAGATTAGCTTATTCATGACCTCTG